>VMDO01002221.1:0-175202 GCA_007922755.1 Pedetes capensis
GTACAACAGGGGAAACACTATTATCAGTGCTTCTCTGCTGTTCATAGGGTTTTCAATGGCAGATTGATTTTTGGGAGGGGGTTGCCAGGTCCTTCTCCCAAGCCTACAGCTTCTGGTGTTCCCAGGCGGTCTCCCATCCAGGTACTAACCAGGCCTGACCCTGCTTAGCTTCCGAGATCTGATGGGATCGGATGCCACAGGGCTACAGCTGCAGGCCATTCTGTTCAATATAGTACTAAAAATTTTAGCCAGTGCATTTAGGCAAGAAAAAGAAGTAAAAGGTATACAAGTAAGAAAGAAGTCAAATCATTCCTATTTGTAGACGATATGATTCTAAACATAGAAAACCCTAAAGACTCTATTAGAACTGATAAATTCAGTAAATTGGCAGGATACAAAATCAAGGTACAAAAGTCAGTGTTTTCTACACACCAATAATGAACTTGATGAGAAAGAAGGAAATTAATCCCATTCACAACACAACACACACACAAACCTATGAGTAAACCTAACTAAAGATGTGGAAGACTTCTACAATAAAAATTACAAAACACTAATGAAAGAGATTGAAGAAGACACTAAAAGAAAGATTTCTGATATTCAGGGATTGGAAAGTAATGAGGAAAACATAAGAGAAACCCTTTAAGATAATGGTACAAGCAATGATTTCCTAAATAAGACTTCAAAAGCTCAGGAAACAAAATAGAGAATTGATGAATGGGATTATATCAAATTAAAAAGCTTTAGCACAGCAAAGGAAACTATCAACATAGACAATCTACAGAATGGAGAAAATCTTAGCCAGCTAAACATTCAACAGAAGATTAATATCCAGGATAGATAAAGAACTCAAAAAACTTAAAAACAAAAACCAAATAAACCAATAAAATGGGCAGATGACCTGAACAGAAACCTATCAAAATGAGAAATACAAATGGGCAATTAATGTATGAGAAAATGTCCACATTTAGCCGGGCATGGTGGTGCATGCCTGTAATCCCAGCGGCTCAGGAGGCGGAGGCAGGAGGATTGCAAGCTTGAGATCAGAGGCAGTCTGTGAAACTTAGCAAGACTGTCACACACACACACAAAAAGTAAAAACATGGGCTGCGGGTGCAGCTCAGTGGTCCAGCACTTGCAAAGCATGCAAACGAGAGACACTGGGTTCAACCCACAGTACCGAAGGAAAAAAAAAAAAAAAAAAGTCCACATCTTTATTGCTGTTCTTAGGTATTGCTGAGAGGGTCTGACTCTTAGTGGTCCTATGTGCAAAAGAATGAAACACTCCTCGACACTGTACCATGCATGCAATCATTTTATGTTTACGCTCATTGTTGCAGCCACTGTGTCAATTCATCTAGTTGAGAGTCTTTGGTTTTTTTCATTAACCTGCCACTCTCCCAAACATGATATCCTTCTTCAGGGATTGGTCCCTCCTGACAACATATCGAAAGTACATGAGTTGTAGACAAGCCATCCTTGCTTCTAAGGAGCACTCTGGTTGCATTTCTATTAGGACAGATCGGTTGGTTATTTTGGCAGTCTCCAGCATGATGGTAATTCAAAAGCATCAATTCTTTTCCTATCTTCCTTATTTACTGTCTAGCTTTCACAATCATGGTACAACTGAAAATACCATGTCATGAGTCAGGCACACCTTCATCTTCAATGTGATATCTTTACTTTTCAACATTTTAAAGAAGTGTTTTGCAACAACTTTTCCAATGCAATGTGTCTTTTGATTTCTTGACTGCTGCTTCTGTGAGTGTTGATTGTAAAGCCAAATAAAACAAAATCTTGGACAACCTCACTCTTATCTCCATTTATCATGAAGTTGCTTACTGACCCAGTTGTCAGGACTGTTTTTTGTTGGTATTTTTTCCTTTGATCTTCATCAGTAAATGTTTTAAATCCTCTTCACTTTCAGCAAGCCACGTTGGGTCATCTGCATAACACAAGTTGTTAACGAGTCTTCCTCCAATACTGATGCCACATTCTTCTTAATAAAGTCCATGTTCACAGATTATTTGCTCAACATAAAGATTGAAGAGGTATGGTGAAATGATATATCCCTGTTGCACACCTTTCCTGACTTTAAACCAGGTAGTATTTCCTTATTCTATCTAAATGACTGCCTCCTGATCCAAGTACAAATTCTTCATGAGTACAATTAAGTGATCTAGGATTACCATTCTTCGCCATGTTACTTATAATTTGTTATGATCCACACAGTCAAATGCCTTTGCATAGTCAATAAAATATAGACATCTTTCTAGTATTCTTTGCTTTTGTCTAATATCCATCTGAAATTCACACCCTATCCTGAATCTGGTTTGATTTTCCAGCAATCCCCTATTAATTTACTGTTGCAGTCACTTTTGAAAGATCTTTAGCAAAATTTTTTGCATGTGATATTAATGATATCATTTGATAATTTCCACATTCTGTTGGATCCCCTTTCTTGGAAATAGGCATAAATATGGATCTCTTCCAGTTAGTTGGCCAGGTAGCTATTTTCCAAATCTCTTGGCATATACAAGTGAGCAGTTCCAGTGCTGCATGTTTGTGGAAACATCTCAATTGGTATTCCATCAACTCCTGGAGCCTTGTGTTTCACCAATACCTTCAAGGCAGCTCCCACTCTTCCTTCAGTACCACTGGTTCCTGATTATATGCAGCCTCTTGAAATTGTTGATCATCCACAAATTCCCTTTGGTATAACGAGTCTGTGCATTCTTTCCATCTTCTTTTGATGTTTCCTGCATTGTTTAATATTTCCCTATGGAATCTTTCACTATTACCACTTGAGGCTTGAACTTTTCCTTCAATTCTTTAAGCTTGAGAAAAACAGAGCATGTTTTTCCCTTTTGGATTTTTACTTCCAGCTCTTTATGTCATTATAATATTTGATTTTGTCATCTCAAGCTGCCCTTTGAAATTCTCTGTTTAGTTCACTACCTTCATCATGTCTTCCATTTACTTTAGCTACTTGACATTCAAAGACAAGTTGCAGAGTGTCTTTTGACATGTAATTTCATCATTTCCTTTTTTTCCTGTCTTTTTAATAACCTTTTGCTTTCCTCATGAATAATGTCTTCGACATCATGCCACAAACTTGTCTGGTCTTTGATGATTAATGTGTAATGCATCAAATCTAGTCTTAAAATGGTCTTTGAACTCAAGTGTGATATACTCAAGGTCATACTTTGGCTCTCAGACACTTGTTCTAATTTTCTTCAGTTTCAGTTTGAACCTGCATATGGTCAGTTGATGGCTTGATCCACAATCAGCACCTGGTCTTGTTTGACTTCTGATATTGAGATTTTCCATTATCTCTTTCCATGAATGTAGCCAATTTGGTTCTTGTATATTCCATCTGGTGAACTACATGTGTATAGTTGCCATTACTGTTGGTGAAAAATATGTTTGCAATGAAAAGTCATTGGTCTGACAAAATTCTATTGTGTAATCTCCAGTATCATTTCTGGCACCAAGGGCATATTTTCTAACAACTGAAACTTCTTTGTTTCCAACTTTTGCATCCCAATAGCTATTAATTATCTTTAGCCATTAGGAAAATGCAAATCAAAACTATAATAAGATTCTATCTCATCGCAGTTATAATGACTATTACTAAAAATAAAATGCTGGTTAGGATGTGGAGAGAAAAGAATCCTTATACACCATTAGGGGACATGTAAATTAGTACAACCACTATGAAAAACAGTGTAAAGTTTCCTCAAACAACTAAAACTAAAACTATCATATGATTCAGCCACCTCATTTTGTGTGTGTGTATGAGTGTGTGTGTGTATATAATATATGTATGAAATATACGTATACATACATATATATATATATATATTTGAAATCAAGTCAGCATAAAAAGAGACACCTGCATACCCATGTTTGTTGTAGTACTGTTCTCAATAGCCAAGATATGGAATCAGCCTAGGTGATCACTAATGATGAATGGAAAAAGAAAATATGATATATATACACAATGGAGTATCATTCAGCTGTAAAGAATGAAATCTTATCATTTGTAGGAAAATGGATGGAACTGGAGGGTATCATATTAAGCAAAATAAGGCAGACACAGAAAGACAAATATTATATTTTTTCTGTAATATCTGGAAACTAAAAAGAAATTGACCTGAAAGTAAAAGGAACTATGAGAAATGGAAAAGGAGCCATGGGGAATGGGGAGACAGGAGCAGGGAAGGAAGGGAGAAAAATGGTGGATGGACATGATCAATGCATGATATGTGCATGTATGATGTATCATGGTCAATTTCATCAATTTGTGCAGTTAACACTTGTTAATAAGTGTAATAAAAATTCTTTCAAAGAATAGTCTTTTTAAATTTTGATGAATTTATTTTAGCATTTTTATGGCTAGTCCTTAGTGTTCTTTTTCGAAAATTTATTGGCAATTTTTAATGTACAACTTAACAGGTCTCATTATGATATTTTCATACATGCATTTCATTGTACATTGCTCACATTCACTTCCTGCTTACCCTGTCATGACTCCCCTTCCCAATCCCCACTCTCCCCACTAATGGTCTCCCTTCTACTTGTATGTCTTTTTCATGAGTATATCTATCTACATATGTACATCATTATCACATATGTGATATTTCCTTCCTTTTCTCCCTTTCTTCTTGCCCCCTCTCCCTTTTGTTTAGTCCATTGCCTTTCCCCAACTAGCTCCCTTCTACTTTCATGACCTATATATTTTAATAATGAATATATATTAAACTCTAACATCCATATATGAGAGAAAATATGCAATGTTTATCCTTCTGGGTCTGGCTATTTCACTTAAAATGATGATCTCTAATCCCATCCACTTAGTATCCTTTTAAAGACATCCCTGCATGCTCCAAGATGCCAAAAATAGCCTACCTTTTTCTAGAAGTTTTATTATTCAAGATTTTAGTTTTACATCTAAGATCCATCTCATTAGTTGTGGTGACCTGTGTGAGATAGGAGTCAGTGCTCTTTTTTAATCTATATGGATGTCCAGTTCTTCCAACATCATTTATTAAAAAGACTTTCCTTATGACATCTATTTGCCTTGGTGACTTTGTCAAACATCGATTCCTTACATACATGAGAAATTTCTGTATTTTTTTTCTGTTTCATTGGTTAAACAATTTTGTGTGTCTAACACACAGCTTTAATAAGGAATTTTACAGTAACCATGTAATTTTATAGTAAGTGATAGTGCATGCCAGCAATCACAGCATTCAGAAGGTGGAGGCAGGAGGATTGAGGGTTGGCAGTCAGTCTCAGCTTCATAAAGAGACCCTGTTTCAGAAAACCTAGGCCTGTGGATGTAGCTAGGGATGTACTTTGCCTATTATGTACAAGGGTCGCTAGCACCACCTAAATAAATAAAATCAGGTACCATGTATGCTATGGATTTGTTCTTCCTTTTTAAGATTGTTATAGGTAACAGATTCTTTGAGCTAAGTATGGTAAAGTCTGCCCATATTCCCCGCACTTGGGAGGCTGAACAAGAAGATTGTGAGTTCAAGGACAGCCTGGGCTACCTAGTAAGACCCCGTCTCAAAAAACCAAAAAAAAAAAAAAAAAAAAAAAGATTGAGGTACTTTGAATTTTCATATTAATTTTGGAATTTCATCTTTCAATATCTAGAAAAATTCTTATTGAGAATTTTATTGACATTGTACTGACTCTGCAGATCAATTAAGGGAAATGACACCTTAATCATATTGGCCAGATTGCAGTGCATGGATATGACATAAATTTCTATTAGTTTCAGCCATTTTCAATTTCTTTCAGTAATGTTTAATTTTTTTTATTTTATTTTATTATTTTTATTTTTTTTGTGGTACTGGGGGTTGAACCCATGGCCTCGCACCTGCATGCTCTGCAAGTGCTGGACCACTGAGCTGCACCCACAGACCATTTTATTACTTTTTGAGACAGGGTCTCGCTAAGTTACGCAGACTGCCTCTGGTCTGGAACTTGTGATCCTCCTGCCTCCGCCTCCTGAGCTGCTGGGGTTACAGGTGTGTGCCACTGTGCCTGACAGTAATGTTTAATATTTTTAATGCAGAGGTCATAAATATCTTTTGTTACTTTTTCTGAGCACTTTATACTATTATAAATAGAATTGTCTTTGTTATTTGTTGCAAAATAACTTTTGTATATTAATCTAGTAGCTTTTTTGTTTTTTTAGTATTCTTTATATAAACAATCATTGTTTTGGTTGTTAGGTGCCGTCAAGTCAATATCAAATTCACGGCAACCCTTCATACAGTAGGTGAAACACTATTGTCAGCACTTTTCTGATATTCATAGGGTTTTCAATGGCGGATTTTTTTGAGGGTGGTAGTGGGTTGCCAGGTCCTTCTCCCAAGCCTACAGGACCTGCTGTTCCCAGGCAATCTCCTATCCAAGTACTAACCAGGCCCAACCCTCCTTAGCTTCTGAGATCTGATGGGATCGGAAGCTACAGTGGTACAGCTGCAGGCCAAACAATCATATTACCTGAGAATAATGCCAATTTTACTCCTTTCTTTAAAAATTTCATATCTTTCCCCTGTTGCTTTAGTGAACTGGATTGTTGTTGTTGTTAGGTGCCGTCCAGTTGGTATCCAACTCATAGCGACCCTCATAGGGTTTTCAATGGCTGACTTGTTTCAGGATTGTCTTGGGAGTGGATTGCCAGGCCCTTCTCCCATTTTTGCACTGCTGGGAATTGAACTCGGGACATCAGAGACTGCAGCTCAGTGCTCTACCAACTGAGCTAAACCCCAGCCCAATGAACTGGATAGGATGTCCAATATAGTTTTGAAGAGAAGAGGTTAAGAGCAGTCATTCTGATCTTTTGTCCAAAATTAGGATGGAAAACATTTTTTGAATCATTAAATATGATAAAACCACAAAGAGTTTACATGGATGTTAAATATTAGCTTTAGGAAATTTTCCTTTTTTCCTTGTTTCCTTAGAGTTTTATTTTCTCCCTACAATGAGTAGTCAATTTGTCAAATACTTTTTATATATCTACTGAGATGATCATGTAATTTTTCTTCTTATTCTGTTAATATAGTGGCTTATATTGACTAATTTTCAAGTGCTAAATCAACCTTACATTCCTGTTATAAACTCTACCTGATCATGTTGTTGTTGTTGTTGTTAGATGCCGTCAAGTTGAGTCCAACTCATAGCGACCTTCATAGGGTTTTCGATGGCTGACTGTTTTGGGATTGCCTTGGGAATGGGTTGCCACATCCTTCTCCCATTTTGCAGTGCTGGGAATCGAACTGGGGATGTCAGAGACTGCAGAGCAGCACTCTACCAACTGAGCTAAATCCCAGCCCACCTGATCATGAGGTTTATCTTATATATCGTTTTTGTCCTATTATGTTATTAAGGATTTTTGTGTCTAATTTCTTGAGGGATATTGGTCTACAGGGTTTTTTTTTCCTGTAACACCTGTGTCACTTTTGGTTATTAGGAATTGTTGGCCACGTAAAGTGAATTGGGAAGTAATTCTTGCTTCTGTGTTTTATGGGAGAGTTTATAGCATTTTTATCAAATTTGGAAGTATTTCAGCAAACTTTTTTCACCATTTTTATATCATTCTCCTACTCCTAAGACTTTTTTCTGTATAAATATTTGGCTGATTAAAATTGTCCTACAGCTCAGAGATCCTTTGTTCTGTCGCCTGCCCCATCTTTGCTTTATCGAGTTTCATTCTGAATAGGTTTTATTGTTATGACTTCAAGTTCACCAACCTTATCTTATGCAATGTCTAAACTACCATTGGCTCACTATATTTTTCATCTTAAAAGTTCACGTTGGGTCTTTTTTCTTATTGTTTTTACATACTCCATGCCTCTACTTAACCTGTTCCATTTTTCCTCTAGTTTCTTGTAATTATAGAATTCAGTCATAGTAACACTTTAAATACTCTTGTTTCCTAATACTACATTCTCCCAAACATCTGTCAGTTTGCCGCACTGTGGGGGCTTGTGTGTTGTGATGAGGCTGAGAGCTCCACCACTGGTACCTCAGATATGAGCAAGGTTACCCATGGTGGACAGGTTTTCAGCTGAGCTTCCAGACTAAGACAGACTAGGGAGTAGGACCTGGCAAGCCACTCCCAAAAGAACTAGCCATTGAAAACCCTATGAATAGCAAAGAAACACTGTCAGATATAGTGCCGGAAAATGAGGCCCCCAGGTTGGAAGGCACTCAAAAGACTACTGGGGAAGAGTTGCCTCCTCAAAGTAGAGTCTACCGTGAAGACAGAAATGGAGTAAAACCCCGGGGACCCCCATTTGCTGATGTGGCATGACTCAAAATGAGGAGAAACAACTGTAAACATACATTAATAATTGGAACATAGAATGTACGTAGTATGAATCTAGGAAAATTGTTGTTGTTGTTATTAGGTGCTGTTGAGTCGGTATCCGACTCATAGCGACACTCATAGGGTTTTCAATGGCTGACTGTTTCCTGGATTGCCTTGGGAGTGGATTGCCAGGCCCTTCTCCCATCTAGGAAAATTAGAAATCCTTAAGAGAGAAATGGAGTGCATAAACATTGACATTCTAGGCATCAGTGAGCTAAAATGGACCGGCATAGGCCATTTTGAGTCAGACAATCATATGGTCTACTATGCTGGGAATGGTAAACTAAAGAGAAATGGGGTTGCATTCATCATCAAAAAAGACATTTCAAGATCTGTCATGAAATACAATGTTGTCAGTGATAGAATAATATCCATACGCCTACAAGGAAGGCCAGTTAATATGACTATTATTCAAATTTATGCACCCACCACTAAGGCCACAAATGAAGAAAGGGAAGACTTCTACCAGCTTCTGCAATCTGAAATAAATCAAACATGCAATCAAGACATACTGATAGTCACTGGTGACTGGAATACAAAGGTTGGAAACAAACAAGAAGGCTCGGTAGTTGGAAAATATGGTCTTGGTGACAGAAACAAAGCTGGAGATCGCATGATAGAATTTTGTCAGACCAATGACCTTTTCATTACAAATACATTTTTTTCAACATCATAAACAGAGACTATACACATGGACTTCACCAGATGGAACATACAGGAATCAAATTGACTACGTATGTGGAAAGAGATGATGGAAAAGCTCTGTACAAAATGTCAAAACAAGACCAGGTGCTGACTGTGGATCAGACCATCAACTTCTCATAAGCAAGTTCAAACTGAAGCTGAAGAAAATTAGAACAAGTATACCAGAGCCGGCCTGGGATTTAGCTCAGTTGGTAGAGCGCTGCGCTGCAGTCTCTGAGGTCCCAAGTTCAATTCCCAGCACCGCAGAAAATGGGAGAAGGACCTGGCAATCCACTCCCAAGGCAATCCCGAAACAGTCAGCCATTGAAAACCCTATGAGGGTTGCTATGAGTCGGATACTGACTCCACGGCACCTAACAATGACGACATACCAGAGCCATGGTATGACCTTCAGTATATCCCACCTGAGTTCAGAGATGACCTCAAAAATAGGTTTAATGCATTAGACACAAATGACAGGAGACCAGAAGAGTTGTGGCAGGACATAAAAAATATCATTCAAGAAGGAAGCAAAAAGTTCTTAAAAAGACAAGAAAAAAAGAGAAGACCAAATTACATGTCAAAAGAGACACTGGACCTTGCCCTTGAACATAGAGCAGCTAAAGCAAAAGGAAGACATGATGAAGTTAAGAAACTAAACAGAAGATTTCAGAAGGCAGCTCAAGAAGACAAAAACAAATATTATAATGACATGTGCAAGGAGCTGGAGGCAGAAAATCAAAAGGGAAGAACACGCTCTGTGTTTCTCAAGCTTAAGGAAGTGAAGAAAAAATTCAAGCCTCGAGTGGCAGTAATGAAAGATTCTACAGGTAAAATATTAAATGATGCAGGAAACATCAAAAGAAGATGGGAAGAATACACCGAGTCATTATATAAGAAAGAATTGGTAGATGACCAACTATTCCAAGAGGTTGCATATGAAGAGGAACCAATGGTGTTGAAGGATGAAGTGGAAGCTGCCTTGAAAGAACTGGCAAAACACAAGGCTCAAGGAATTGATGGGATACCAATAGAGATGTTTCAACAAACAGATACAGCACTGGAGGTGTTAACATGTTTGTGCCAACAGGTTTGGAAAACAGCTACTTGGCCAACTGACTGGAAGAGATCCATATTTGTGCCTATTCCCAAAAAAGGGGATCCAACTTATTGTGCAAACTATCAGACAATATCATTAATATGGCACACCAGCAAAATTATACTAAAGATCATTCAGAAGCAACTGCAGCAGTATATAGACAGGGCTTTATCAGAAAATTAAGCAGGATTCAGAAGAGGGCGGGGAACCAGGGACATCATTGCTGATGTCAGGTGGATATTAGCTGAAAGCAGAGAATATCAGAAAGATGTCTATGTTTTATTGACAATGCAAAGGCATTTGATTGTGTGGATCATAACAAATTATGGATAACACTTCAGAAAATGGGAATACCAGAACAGAACCAGAAATGGGGATACCAGAATTGTGCTCATGAGAAATCTGTACGTGAACCAGGAGGCAGTTGTTCTAATAGAACAAGGAAACCCTGTGTGGTTTAAAGTTGAGAAAGGTTTGCATCAGGGCTGTATACTTTCACCCTTCAATTTATCCGCTGAACAAATAATCCAAGAAGCTGGGCTTTATGAGGAAGAATGCGGCATCAAGATTGGAGGAAGGCTGATTAACAACCTGCGTTATGCAGATGACACAACTCTGCTTGCTGAAAGTGAAGAGGATTTAAAACATTTACTGAAGAAGATCAAAGATCATAGCCTTCAATATGGGTTACGACTAAACATCAACAAAACAAAAATCCTTATGACTGGGTCAGCACGCAACTTCACAATAAATGGAGAAAAGATTGAGGTTGTCCAAGATTTTGCTTTGCTTGGCTCTGTAATCAACACCCGTGGAAGCAGCAGTCAAGAAATCCAAAGACGCATTGCTCTAGGAAAAGCTGTGGCAAAAGATCTCCTTAGAGTATTGAAAAGCAAAGATGTCATATTGAAGATGAAGATGCGTCTGACTCATGCCATGGTATTTTCAGTGGCATCATATGATTGTGAAAGCTGGACCTTGAACAAGAGACACAGAAAAAGAATTGATGCTTTTGAATTGTGGTGCTGGAGACGTCTATTGAATATACCATGGACTGCCAAACGAACCAACAAGTCTGTCCTAGAAGAAGTGCAACCAGAGTGCTCCTTGGGAGCAAGAATGGCCAGACTGCATCTTACATATTTCAGACATGTAGTGAGGGAGATCAATCCCTGGAGAAGGACATCATGTTTGGGAAAGTGGCAGGTCAACACAAAAGAGGAAAACCCTCCACCAGATGGATTGACACAGTGTCTGCAACAATGGGCTTAAACATAAATAAGATGGTTTGCCTGGCACAGAATCGGCAAGTGTTTTGATCTGCTGTACATAGGGTCGCTATGAGTCGGACTCGACTCGATGGCACCTAACAACAACAACAACAATACTACATTATTTCTGCATCAATTTTGATTCATCATTTTCTTACCTCCATCATGACTTGTACTTTTCTGCATCTTTGCATGCTTGGTAATTTTTTATTAAATACAAGACACCTTAAATTTTATTTTGTTGGGTACTGGATATTTTTGTTTTCCTATAAATTCTTTTTATATCTTGTTGAGGCTAATAACAAGGATTTGATTTAATTTTATAGATGTCCCTTATTTTTATTCTAATTGATAGATTCATAAGATGCTTTCTCTTCTGGCTTTTGGGAACAGGCACTATTCCAGTGTGATCTCTAGGTTCTGTTTCTACTAATTGGGGGAGAGTGGTTCTTCCCCAGCTTCAATACTTTCCAATACATGTACTGCTCAATATTCAGCTAAAGCTTCATGGAAGACTCTGATAATATCCAGAGTGGAACTCTCATCTGCTACGTGTTCTTCCCCCTGAGCTCTAACGATCTTGGCTGCATAGGACTCCCAGATCCATCCCCTCAACTCAGGGAGACCACTGGGCTCTGTCTGAGTTGTCCTTCTCTGTAACATGGCTTGGAAACTTTCACCAGGTACTAACCTGGGTCAATTGTAGGGCTCATCTCATTTGTTTCCAGATGCCTGTCTGTGCTTCCTTGCTTAATGTCCAGTGTTTTCAGTGCTGCCATTTTGTGTATTTTATCCATCTTTTTCTAATCCAACCCAATGATCCTTGCTTCTGAATTTGTGTATTTAGATCATTTATACTTAATATAGCCTGCAGCAATAGCCCTGTGGCATCCTATCCCATCAGATCTTGGAAACTAAGCAGGGTAGGGCCTGGTTAGTACTTGGACGGGAGACTAATTGGAAACACCAAGTGTTGCAGGCTTAGGAAATGGACCCGGCAACCCACTCCCCAAAATCAATCCGACATTGAAAACCCCAACAATAGCAGAGAAGGTCTGACAATAGCGTTTTGACTGTTGTATGTAGGGTTGCTATGAGTCAGATACTGACTCCACGGCACCTAACAACAACAATACTTAATATAATTATTGACACAATTATGTTTAAGTCTACCATCTTACGGTTTGTTTTCTACTTGTTCTGAATTTTATCTAGTCCTATTTGCTCTTAGCCTCTTTTGAATTGAATAATTTGGTGCTAATCATATTCCCCAAATACCCAATCTGAATGTCACCATCCTGAATGTTGAAATAGTAAAATGTCAAAACCTCCATAGTATAACATTTCTAAAGTCTGAAATCTCTAAAGATCAAAATCCTAAAAGTCACAATTCCAAAAGATGAAAATCCCAAATGTGAAAATCCTAAAAACTGAAATCTCCTGAAACACAATTCCTATTAAAAACAAAAAGGCTATGTAAAAGGAGTAGAAAGGCAAACTTTGGGGAAGAGATTGTGGTGTTTTTGATTGTATGCAGTAGTTGTGATATTATTCATTCAGGTACTACTTCTGCCCCTTCACACATAGCACCATGCTTGTCTTCAAAAAATACTCTTCCTAAGAGAGCAAAAAGAATTTGACAAGCTCAGTAATCTTCTGAGCCAGATACTTGCTGATATAAAGGTTCCTCTAATGAGTGCTAAAATACATTAAATGGTAAACTATTCTTGGTTAAGGATTTAACTGTTGAGGAAGATAGACTTCTTGTATTTATCACTTAACCTAACATAGATAAACTAGGACATGTTCCATTTTGGCTAAGGGACAGCACTTTTAAAATTGTCTCCACTGTTTTCGTTTGTTTGTTTATTTTTCATTAAATATATACAATTCATGTCCCTATTGGACACAAAGATTCCAGAACTATCTACTTGTTTTTGCATTAATGACTGAAAAAAGCAAAGCATTTTATAAAAGCTTATTTGAAGATTTGACAGACTATGAAGAAGAGAATGGACTCAATTAAATTCCCAAACTATTGACAGATTTGGAGTGAGATTCAATCAAAGCTTCTAAAACTGAATTTCTAGGTATTACTAATAAGCTTAGTTTTTTACATTCAACTTAATGCATTCGGTGGAAAATCTGGATGAGTGGATTGATCCATGGTCTATGACAACAGTGAAAACTTCAGTTTAAAAATGTATCATCTGTCTCCCTTGGTATTCCTTCTAGCTGATGAAAACTCACAAGATGTTAATGGATTTAAGCTACATTTGCCTGAAGTAATCGGTGAAGTTACTTATGGGTTTGAAAACAATTATGTGCATGATGGGATAAGAAGACACTTATGCAGTGTTGTTGAGGTTCAATCACCAGTATTGTTCCTGCGAAATTTGTGGTCTGTATCTGAGGAATATGCACTAGATTTCCATGTCCCCAAAACAACATACAAGTATAGAACGGAAGGTGGGAAATACTCCTATCAGTGTATATTGAATTGTAGAAAATTCCAGAAAGAGAATCACCACCTAGAAAATGAATGTGAATGTATTCTCCAAGGAAAATCATGCTCTAAAAGAAAAAGAGCAACTATTCCTCATCAGGTAAGACTTCAAATTACAGTTAATGCTCATGAATGCCAGCAAGCTCTTACAGACTACACATGTGCAGTTGCCCAAAATCTACCTTGATAATATACTTTTTCATATGCTGAGCTTTCTTCTTAGTTTTTTCTTTCTTTTTTAAAAAAGTTTTTCTCACTATTCTAAATTGTCGGCATTATTTTTGTAATTCCTCATGCTGTATGTTTCATCTTCACTTTTTTCCAACACTGGAGATATAAGTTTAGTGAAATCTTTGAGAATTCTAATTTATTCTATGCATTTTTGTTTTTACAAATTTGACTCTGTAAAAGTGCATAATCATAATGTTGATTTTGTGTGTAAATATTGTGCATGTATGTAATAGCACAGAAACTTCCTTAGTAAACAAATGTCATTTTTGTAATCTACTTTATTGAAAGATAAAATTTCTCAAGATTTCCATCTGGACAATTGCCTATGTGGTGGGATCCATATGGTTTTTGCTCCATCTCATCAAATGACTTCAGTTGTCTATAATGATATTTCAGATGACCACAGTTATGAGTTGGATATACATAAGAACCAACCATTGTGATATGCATTTTACACATTTCACTTTTGGGGGTGGGTATTGAGACAGGGTTTTGCTATGCAGCTCAGGCTGGCCTCAAGTTCACAATCTCCTTACCTTTGCCTCCTAAATGCTGGGATTATAGGCATCTGCCACCACACCGGCTACATCTCATTTTTGGACTTTTTTCCTGATGAATAAGGTGCTTTTGCTCATCACTCTTATACTCAAGTGACTGTCATTAGTGTACTTGAGTGTTTATGCTTGCAAAAATATGTATGTTGTTACTGCCTGTTTGATTTCGTAAAGTGGCCTATGAAGTGTCATGTTTTTATGCTTTCCAAATAAATCCCTTTCTGAAAATGTGAATATTGTTTCAGGATTTTTAAAAATTATTTTCTCCAGAGTTATATCTTCAGGATTTTGATCTTTAAATTTTCAATTTTGAGAATTTTAGACTTTACAGAGTAAGATCTTTCATGACTTCACCACTCAGGGAAGGCATGGTGGTGCAAACCTGTAATCCCAGCCACTCAGGAGGCGGGGGCAGGATTATGAGTTTGAGACCAGAAGCAGCCTGCGTAATTTAGTAAGACTTTAACTCAAAAAATGAATAAATAAATAAAGACTAGGGATGCAGCCCAGTGGTAGTTGTTGTTATTAGGTGCTGTGGAGTTGTGTCCAGCTCATAGTGACCCTTATAGGTTTTCAATGGGTGATTGTTTTAGGATTGCCTCAAGAGTGGATTGCCAGGTCCTTCATCCTCCCATTTTTGAGGTGTTGGGAATCGAACAGTGGACCTCAGAGACTCTAGAGCGGCACTCTACCAACATAGCT
This sequence comes from Pedetes capensis, assembly GCA_007922755.1. Classification (NCBI taxonomy): domain Eukaryota; kingdom Metazoa; phylum Chordata; class Mammalia; order Rodentia; family Pedetidae; genus Pedetes; species Pedetes capensis. The sequence continues at coordinate 15,443 of VMDO01002221.1, forward strand.
AAATCCCAGCCCAAAAGTAAGAGTGACCTTGTTGTTGTTATTATTAGGTGCTGTCGAGTTGGTACCTGATTCATAGAGACCCTACCCCTACGTATAACAGAGGAAACACTATTGTCAGTGCTTCTCTGCTATTCATAGGGTTTTCAATGGAGGATTGATTTGGGGGAGTGTGTTGCTGTGTCCTTCTCTCAAACCTATAGCATCTGGTGTTCCCAGGCGGTCTCCCATCAAGTACTAACCAGGCTCAACCCTGCTTAGCTTTCGAGATCTGACGGAATCAGATGCCACAGTGCTATAGCAGCGAGAATTTAGCTCAGTTAAAACAATGCCACTCTGCAGTCTCTGAAGTCCCTGGTTCGATTCCCAGCACCACAAAAATGGGAGAAGGATGTGGCAATCCACTCCTGAGGCAATCCTGAAACAATCAGCCATTGAAAACCACATGAGAGTCTCTATGAGTTGGATACAACTCCACGGCACCTAACAACAACAAGGCAGTGCTCTACCACCGACCTGCATCCCAAACCCAGTAGTAGAGTGCTTGCAAAGTATATGTAAGACCCAGGGTTCAACCTCCAAGTAAAAAAAAAAAAATTCAACATTCAGGATTATGATGTTTGGAATTGTATTTTTGGATTATGGCCCAAACTCAATACATTGTAAAGTTACATTTTATCTTCACAATTGGCTAAACCTATTTATTCAATTTTTAATAATTTTCTAAGTTTTACCACACATATATCTAAAATACCACAGTCTACTTGTGACTTATATTCTACTATCTTCTGTAAAATATAAGAATTTTACAGGAATACACCTCTATTTCCGCTCCCATCTTTCCAATACACATTTTGTTTTATTATATGTTATAAATACCACAATATTGTCTAAACAGCCAATAATCTTTCCAAGAAATGAAAATCAATGAGTACAATAAATCTTTTCATATTTATTCATGCATTAATCAATTGACATTTCTTTTTTTATATTTAGATCTGAGTTTCTGTTATCTACCTGACATACCTTCTTTAATATTTTTGTAGTATATTTCTGCTGATTGAAAACTTTTTTGACTTTTGTTTGGTATAATAAATAAATAAACAAATGTCATTATTTTGCCTTTAACTTCGATATTTTTGCCAGAGGTAGTCTTCAGGATTGAGAATGTTTGTTTTTGTTTTCTTTATTCTGTAACTTAAAAATCTCTTTCATTTTCTTCCAGCCCTCATTGTTTTTGAAGAGGTCCGCTGTTACTCCTACCACTGCTTAGCTTGCATGTGATATGCCTGTGACTTTAGCTACTTTTACAGTTTTTCTTTTTGTATTTGTTTTTTTCTGTTTGAAAAAGACATGCCTAAATACAGCTCTATGTGCATTCATGTTTACATTATGTTTATTTGTGGTTCAACGTGTTTATTGTGCATTTGGATTTATATTTTCATTAACTCTGAGAAATTTTCCAGACATTATTTCTTCAAATACTTTTTGTTGTTGTTGTTGTTGTCTGTTCTCCTTCCCTGGTTCCCTAATGATGTGTATGTGAGATTACTTGGTATTTTCCCATAGACCATGAAGACTATTCAATCTTTTTTTTAATCTTTCATCTGTTTCAAGTAAGATAATTACTAATGATCTGTCTTCAAGTTCATTTATCTTTTCTCAGGTAATCTCAAATCTGCTATTAAACCCATCCAGTGGGATTTTTATTTTATGTATTATCTTTTTTGATATTGTTTATTGTTAGGTGCCATAGAGTTGGCTCTGACTCATAGTGACCTTATGTACAACAGGACCAAACTCTACCAGACGCTGTGCCATGCCCGGTACTATTGTCAATGCTTCTCTGTTAGTCATAGGGTTTTTTAATGGCTGATCATTTTGGAAGTGGGCAGCCAGGTCCTCCTTCCAAGCCTCCAGCACCCAGTATTCTCAGGTGGCCTCTCATCCAAGGACTAACCAGTAGTAACCCTGCTTAGCTTCCAAGATCAGATGCGATTTGACACCATGATGGTATGGCTATAGACTTTTTGATATTAGTAATTTCGAAATATTTTCCATTTCTCTGCTGAGATATCCCATGTTTTTGTTTAGGTCATTGGATATATGATAACAGCAGATTTACATTTAAGGCCTTGTATATTAATTCTATCTTCTGGGTCATCTCAAAGCCTATTGTTATTGATATAATTTTTTTTCTTGATCTTTGTTGAGTCGTATTTTCCTGCTTCTTCACCATCTGTAATTTTTATTGTATGTTCCTTACTATGAATACTATGATATAGGGTGTCCAGATTATGACAATTTCCTTTCAAGAGCATTGAATGTGGTTCTGGAAGGCAGATAAGTGATTACAACATCACTTTAGTCTTGTCAGGCTTGTTTCTTTTTCTTTGTGAGATTGGGTCTATTTTGTTTTGAGCTTAGTGTCAGAGATGGCCTAACGCTGAGGCATGGTTTTCCTCTTCAGGCATAAGCTTTCAGGGGTTCCAACTCTTCCTGAAAAACTTTAGAAGATATCTCCACCCTGCTGGGTTCAGAAGCCCAGTGTCTCTCAACATGGAAGATTCTACATGTGGCACAGAGAACATTTTGTCTTCTCTTGGACATGATGGCAAAAGAATAGAAGAAAAGAGCCTGGACTTTGTTTGATTGAAGGAGCCCTAGACACAGAATGCTAAGGACTATTTGGCCAAGATTGCTCACCTTTCTGAGTGGTGTAACAGTATAGGGACCAAGATGGGACAGAAGGAAGCCATGGACACATAATGAGTAAAGAAGAGTCCGGGGTCTAACTCCAGAATGTCAGCCTCCTGGCTCAGGCTCCTGGTGCTTACATGTTCCCCTCCCCTCCACCTTCTCCGCCCACCCTGCCAATACAATCCGCTGTGTTCTATCTTGGGTCACTTATACTCCCAAGTAACAGGGTGGTGATTTCTAATCCAGTGTGACTGGGGAGAGTCAGAAAAGACTTTCTTTTTGAGCAATATACTTCAAGGAAAGTGTGAAATTTCCTGGGAAATAAGCTCTTGGTCAAAAAGCTGTTTAGAGTCGGAAAGGACAGTCCCCGCGAGTGGATAAGATGGAGCAACAACCAGCTCAGGAATGCAGAGGCCTGAGCACCTCCTGCTCCTGACCCACTGTGAAGCTCCGAAGCCTTTCCTGTCTCTGCCTTAGTTTTGTCATCTGAAAAGGAGAGGCTGCAATAGATAAGGGACAGATATCTCTCCCATTCCAGCTTACCTTCATGTTATTCTAAACAACAGACTCTCAGAGTACCATTGGTGATGTGTTTCTTTTTATATTTTCAGAAACAAAAAAGATTCTCTGTTTCTAAAGAATATGCACATGGAAGCCTAACTTTCCAAATTTCCCAAACAAGCATGCCGGGAAGTCTGGTGATGGGGACATGGTGGAGACATTCATTCAGCTGATGCAGTCCTGAAGGTTACTTCCTCCAAAGAATGGGCAAAGTGAGCTTTTCTGCACAACCTCTCCAGTGGATCTTAGCATATCAAGATTCCATTTCTAGTTTCTTCTCTGATCTGCAGGCAAATCTAGGAAGTTTGTCTCCTCATAAGGATTCATTTACAAGTTCAATAAATAAAGACAGAAACAACCTTCACAACTACAATTCACATCCTAGGATGAGTTGAGTTTGAATAAAAACAATAGGAAAGTTTCTTTAAAATACTTAGGAGGATACAATGTTACTAGTTCAAAGATTCTATCAAGGCTAGCTTTCTATAAACTCCACAAATCTTTCCAGAAAGATTTTTATAAACATATTTCACATAAGAGTACACAGCTGTGGGAAATGGAAGCCTGATGAAATTGATCATTAATTGTGACCATCACATAGTCAGCAGCCATTACTATGCTAGTTTATATTACATTTTACATAACAAGACTTGACACAGAGGCTTTAAATATGCATCACTTAAAATATACAACATATAGTATTATATACACAGAAGAACATGTGTATCCTCACAGACTGTCAGTTCTTACTGAGGAATCTAGCAGCTGTCTGACATCTTCCTGAGATGCCAGCTACTGCGGGGGTGGAGGTGGGGATGAACACTGGGTATAACTGTCTTCTGTGAAAGAGTTTGCACAAGGCAATGGGGGACATTCTGGCTGTAATTAAGGAGACAGGAAATTAACAACTTGATACCGGTAAAAGGAGGAAAAATGTTGTTATTAAACCATGGACTCAGTGTTCAACTCACAGTGACCCTATGTACCACTGATGAAACACTTACAACACTGTGCCATGCCTGGCACTATGTCAGCGCATCTCTGTTATTCATAGGGCTTTCCATGGCTGATTGTTCTGGGAGTGGGCTGCTGGGTCCTTCTCCCAAGCCTACAGCACCTGGTGTTCCAAGGTGGTCTCCCATTAAAGTACTAACCAGACCTGACCTTGCTTACCCTTTGAGATCTGAGGAGATTGGACATCACAGTGATACCAATTTTTTTTTATCATATGTGACTGTAAAGAATATGTTTTTATATGAAGCTGAAATGCCAATCTGTGCTGCAGCTGGGCTCTACAAAATGTACTGACCTCAGAATATGTAACGTGTTGAAACTGTTCCAAGATATTCTCAGGATTTTCTCCAGTGGAAGGCTCCTGAAGTTGGGAGAGAGAAGATAAGGCTTTAGTTGCAGGGTGGCCTTTCCTCCTAGGACCCTGGTGCTCTGCAGGCTCATTGGGCTGGACAGAACCTGCCGTAAAAAATATCCCAAGAGACTGGGAGATTCCTGCTTGAGTGGGAGTAGGAAGGTGCCTCCTGGGCCCTTGGGTAGTGTGGATCGTGAATCTGGAAGAAGGGAGGCTCTTGGGGACTAGGTAAACCTAGAACACCTAGATCCCACCTCCTATCTCCCCAAGGACACTAGCTCAGCGATTTCCCCTCCTGTATCCCCAATTTTTCTTCTCTATTAAATCATTTTCAACCGCCTACATGGAAACCATAAACAGAATCAAAATGTCCCTTTGACTCTCTCCCTATTTCTTTCCTTCCCTGTAATGCCAAATACCTTGACACATTTACCTTCTCATGCTGTCATCAAATCCCACTCCTCAGATCCTCTCTCCGCCCCTTGTCAGACTTCTCCATCCCACCTTTCCATACAAACTGCTCTGACCAAGGCCACCAAGTGTCTCCATGTGGCTAAATCTCATCTTGGCTATCAGCAGCATTTCATCCTCACTTCTCCTTGAATTTCTCTTTTGTTTAACTTCACAGACATCATGTTGTTGTTGTTCTTGTTGTTAGGTGCCATTGAGTCAGTGTCTGACTCATAGTGACCCTCCATAAAACAGGCAAAACACTATTGTCAGTGCTTCTCTGCTATTCATAGGGTTTTCAATGGCTGATTGTTTTTCAGGAGTGGGTTGCCAGGTCCTTCTCCCAAGCCTACAGCACCTGGTGTTCCCAGGTGGTCTCCCATCCAAGTACTAACCAGGCCTGACCCTGCTTAGATTCTGAGATCTGACAGAATTAGACACCACAGTGGTACAGCTGCAGGCCACAGACATCATACTCTGACAATTTCTTCTTCTCGGCCTGACCAGTCTCTTCTACACCTTCCTTCTTATCAGTCCAATGCTTGTTCTCTGTGTTTGGAACTCCTCTCTGTCCATACTTGTCCCATTAGTGATCTCATTATTCTTACATCTTTCAGTAATATGCTGCCAAATTTATATCTTCAGCTACATTAGTTTCTTTTTGTTGCTGTAGCAAGTCACAGCAAATCTAGTGTATTAGAACAACACAAATTTAGTCTTGTAATTCTGGAGGTCAGAAGCCTTATGTGCCTAAAAATCAATGTGTTCACAAAGCTGGTTTCTTCTGCAGGTTTTGTAGAGTGCATTCCTTGCCTCTTCCAGTTTCTAGAGCCTGCCAACACTCCTTGGCTTATGGTCACATCACTCTAATCTCTGACTCCATCATCACATCCCCTTTTTGTCTGACTTTCCTTTTCTATATCACCTTGAAAGAGCCACTGAGATCACATCTGGATCATTGAGGGTGATATTCCCATATCAAGGTCTTTAATCATATCTGCAGAGTCCCTTTTGCTATGTACAGTAATAAATATTCATGGGCCCTGAGGATTAGGGGCCACTAGTGAAGCTACCTTACTGCCTATTCATCTGGTACGGTTTGAATGCGTTGAAAAGCAAGTGTCAGAAACTTAGTCCCCAGCGCCACAGTGTTGAGAGGTGGGGCCTTGGAGAGGTGGTAAGGCCATGAGAGCTCAGCCCTCTGGATTGGACTGGTCCCGCTGTAGCAAGAGGGAGTTGTTATTCGGGGAGTGGGTGCCACTCTCACCAGCCATGCCCTCTGCCATTTGATGATGCAGGAAGCAAGGCCCTCACCAGAGGTAGCCTCTCCTCCTTGGCCTTCCCAGCTTCCAGAATTGCAGGGCAAACACCTTTCCTTGCATTGCACATTCCCCAGGCTATGCTGCTCTCTCACAGGAGCCCAAAATGGACTCAGACAACCTTTCCCTAAGTCCAGATTGAAGACCCAGCTGCCCACCCTGCACCCCTGCTGGGACAACTTGGAACGGACAGGATGAGAAATGAACAGCTCCTCTTGTGTCTCCCTCTCCGTCCATACCAGCTCCTGCCTTCTGGAAGGCCAGCCCCCACACTTTTCAGGCTCCCGCCAGCCCCTCATTTTCTTGCCGGCATCACATGCAGTTCCAGCAGCCTCTTCTATTGTCTTTCTCTTCCAGATACGCCAGAATCCTCCCCCATGGCCCCATCTCACTGCTATCAACCTGTCTCAACACATGCTCCGCAATCACAGCGCCCTCTTAACTGGTCCACAAGCTGTCTGCATAACTGCTGCAGTCTGTCCACACAGCAGCCCCGATGATCCTGCTAAATCCTATGCTGGAACACACCATCCTCCTTAAGGTTCTTCAGTGGCTTCCTGCACTGATGATACCCACCGTACCCCCTCATCTCTTTCTACCTTCTCTACTTACTCTGCTCTAGCCACACTAGTTTCCTGAATTCTACCCCTGCCCCAGGGCCTTTGCATTTCTTCTCTAGTTGTTGCTGTGTATCAGTCTGTCTGTTTTACATAGTCATTTCATTTGTTGTCTCCCCTCTTCACATTGTTCTCCTTCTGTAAACTATAAATTCCATGAGGACATACATATTTGCTTTGTTTCCTTCTATAACCAAGAACTATGGCTGGCATACAGTAGGTCTCCATAAATATTTGTTGAATGAATGAGAGTCTTCCTATGCAGGTGTTCAGGAGGTCAAAGAAATGTGCCTTTAATTGTGTCTATATTTTTATTACAAGCTGGGGCTTAGCTCACTTGATAGAGTGCCTGCTCTGCACTCTCTGAGGATTCCAGTCCCATCCACAGCACTGCAAAAATGGGAGAAGGATGTGGCAATCCACTCCTGGAGACAATCCCCAAACAATCAGCCATTGAAAACCCTATACAGGTCACTATGAGTCAGACCCAACTGTACAGTACCTAACACCATCAACATGTTTTTATGAAATCATTACATCTCTACTTTGAGGCTAGCCCTCCAGTGTTTGGGGGAGATATATATTGTTATTGTTGTTGTTGTTAGGTGCCGTCAAGTCGGCATCCGATTCATAGCGACCCTACATACAACAGGCGAAACACTATTGCCAGTGCTTCTCTCTGTTCATAGGGTTTTCAATGGCAGAGTGATTTTTGGGAGTGGGTTGCCAGGTCCGTCTCTCAAGCCTGTAGTACCTGGTGTTCCCAGGCAGTCTCCCATTCAAGTACTAACCAGGCCCGACCCTGTTTAGCTTCCGAGATCTGACGGGATCAGATGCCACAGGGCTATGGAAACCCCTAATTTTAATATGAAGCAAACACAAGTGTGCTATGTTAAGAGTTCCAAGTGCCATGAGGCCACAGAGGAGGGAGAGAGACAGTCTGTTTTGTTGGAGGCTTTGGGCAATTGGAAGTGGTTTCATGTGGGAGGAAGCATTGGAATTGAGCCAAGATGGATTCTTAGTGGTGCTGTGCTATGGTATGAATGTCCCCACCAAACTCAACTTGAAATTTAGTCCCCATGTGAGGTATTAAGAGATGGAAACTGATGGAACCTTTAGAGGCCCTCATGAATGGATTAGTGGGTTAATGGTTATCGGAGAGGTCTGTTATATAAGCCAGTTAGGCTCTATATCTTGGATTTGCCCATCTCACCATGTGGTACCCTTCACCCCCTTGGGACTCTGTAGGGAGTCCCCACCAGTGAAAGGACCCTCACCAGAGACCTTGGAGTTCCCCAGCCTCCAGAACTGTAATAGATAAATTTATTTTCTGTATAAAAGTTCCAGCCTCTGGTATTCAGTTACAACAATGGAGAACAGACTTAAGACTTATTGTGAGTCTTGGGATCCATGGCTCGAGAAAGTTCCATGACTGAGACCCTGTATCCAGGAGCCTGGCAGTGGAAGGACCAAAGCCCAGTGGCCTCTGAGGAGAGGACAAACAGATCACATCTGCCAAGCAGAAGGCAAAGCCTCATAGAGTCAGAGTGGGCATGGCGCCTTCACGATGTTATCCTGGAGTCCGTGGGGAGCTGGGCAGGAGATCAGAGCCTTGTCAGGGAGGGGAAGGCAGGAGCCAGGCCAGCTAGGCTGCGTGGAATCTGGGCCCTGGGCTCTGTTGTCCGGGCTAAAGAGTGTCATTCAAGAGCAAGGATAGAGTGACAAGCCATCCAGCCCTGAATACCACTCCTATCTGTGTCTCCTGGGGCCAAGTCCCATGGGTGCATAGGAAGATGGAGGTTTTGTGAAAAACATCTGACTGGTGGCCCCAGTTATCTTCAATCTGACCTCCTCCCATTTCAGACTTCAGAGTGGAGTGTTCTTGTCTTTGCTGATGTTTCTTATTTTCTTCCGAATGTCCTGAGAAGCCCAGAAAAAAATAAGTAGAGACCCGGTTTTAGAATCCCCTGGTTTTGAAACTGTACCTTGCCTTCTTGTTGATTTCTTGGCCTCTCTGGCCTTCATCATGGGTTTGAACATGTTAGGAAACTGGACAAGGTGGGGGAGAAGCTCCTGTGTGGCTGTGTCCCCATATTGCCCCACTAATGGTGGCTGATGAGCACTGTCTGCACTGCTGGCCCGGTTCTAGACTCTATGGGCTGCAAAAGAAGTGAATCTGGTGGCTGCCCAGGTGGTGGACTGGGACAGCCGGAGCTTGGCCATGTTTCTGGGTTGCTGGCTGAGTCGAGGCCCCTGCTGGGGTGTCCAGAGCAAGGAAGGCTTGGCTGGCTTACAGAAGGTCCTCACCTGTTTTGTGGCATCAAGCTCACCACTTATCGAAGCCACCAAGGATAGCAGGAGGGCTCTGGTTCCGGCCCAGCTCCCTTGCCTCGGGGCTGAGCCTTTCCCTTGGGAGAGGGAGAGTGAGCTCTGTTCTGACTCCACTTCTGCCCAGCTGTGAAGATGACAGAAGAGAACCTGGATGACAGCCCAGGCTTCGAGCCCACCACGCTGCTTTGGACCATTGCTTTGCAAGCAGAAAAGCAAGTTGGAATTCACCTTTTCGCTCATGTCAAAGGATGGCTGGTTTGCTGACCCTCCAGCCCTTTACTCACAGCAGGAATGGCTGAAATAAATAACTCACCTGAGGGGGGCAAAGTAGTGACATCCATACCTCTGGTCCAAGGAGGTCCCCTCTGTATGTTAACTCCTGCCCGAGCTGCTCCAAGCTGGTGCAGAATACAGAGAGGGAAAGCATGCTGAAGAGGTGAGAGGTGGGATTGAGGGAGTAGGTGACAGAGGGCAGGAAAGCCAGGAGGCCAGCCAGACTGCAGCAGCAGCTGGCTTATACCACACCCCGGGACCAGTGGGGCACAGGATCCCCAGGGACTGAAGAGCAGCTTTTAGGCTGAGTGCCAGCTGGTCCACAATCTCCATGCTAGCAACTTCCTTTGAAGCCACTGGTTGCATTTCATAATCCAAACCAGCAAAAACCACAAAATGGTAATGCCAAAGGAGCCGCATCTCTTTTCCTTGCAGGAAACCTTCTCTAGCCCCCTCCCATCTTTTTAATCTCACACAAATATTCTGTAGAAGTCATTTGGAGCCAGACTGCCTGCATTGGAATCCAAGGTCACTATGGGACAGGCAAGCAATGTAACCTCTCCGTGCCTCAGTTTCCTCATCTGTAGAATGAAAGTAATCATAGAACCTACTTTTTGAGGATCGAGTGAGTAAAGGTTTGTGAGGTTCTTAGAATGGTCTGTTGGGCGCATGTGAAATGCAGTCAGCGCAACTTGGGGATCAGCCAGCCTGCCCCTTTTCTGCCCCCACCCCAAGCCCTTCCCTGACTCCTTCAGTTGGGGTGATTTGCTTTTCTCCCTGATTTCTGGAGCCCTGGGCTTGGGTCAGTAGGTCCCAGGGGTTTGCTGGAGATCAGTGCCCCACCTGCACCGTGGTGGGCAGTGAGGGTGTATCCCATTTATCTCTGTGTACCCTAGGCGCTCCCAGTACCTGGCCTACAGGAAGAATTCAGGAAGTGCTTGTTGAAAACACAGAACAATAATATTCCCTTCCCCTTAGGGGGTCCAGGAGTTTCCTTTCCTGTTTGTGTCATAGCAGCCAAGGGACTGTTGTCCCCAGTTTTAGAGGCCTAGAGAGGGGACAAAAGTGTCCAAGCTTCTGAGAGCAGCTGGCCTGGCCTCCTGACACTTTCCACTATTTCTCCTTCTAGAAGCTCCATTCCCAGTCTGACTTGTTTAGCCCCTCACTGTGCCCTGCATGTAGGAGGTAGCAGCTCAGGACGTGCAGAGGTGGCCTGACTTTTCCTCTGGGTCCTGGGCTGTGGCAGCTCTTAGCACAAAACTGCAAGCAATGACGCCCTCCATTCCCACCAGCTCCTCTGGTGCCCCGTGTCACAACCTGGGAGAGCAGGCAATCTGTGCAGCAGACATCCTGGCTCTCATCCATGTTTGAGCCCCACCCTGCCCTGTTCCCCAGCCTCCAGGGTGGGGAGGGAATTCTTGTGATAGATGTTATTTGGTAATTTGGAAGAAAACAAGCAGAAAGAAGTGTGCGGGGCTTTTTTGATTATTTTTCCCCTTTTTGGCTGCATGAAAATGTTTCTGGCTTTCAAATGGCCATGTGGAGATGGCCTGTCCTCCCTTGGGATGCAGCCTGTGTCCATTTCTGGCTCCTGGTGGTGGCATAGCTGAGTCAGTATCATCAGCCATGTGGGAGCAGTGTGTCATTGAACTTGTGACCAGGGCCTGAGGCGGAGCTAGAATGATAGTAATTCATAATTGCATATCACCTATCACTTTACAAATCACTTCCTCATCCATTATTCATTTGACCGTCACAGCTCTCTGGTGAGGTCAGCAGGATATCACTAGGGCAAAATGGAGTTTTTAACTTTCTGTAAATTTAGATGGCCTCTGACCCTAAACATGATCCCAGGTGTGAAAATATAGCATAGGGATCTAATGCAGCCTGCAATGGAGAGGGTGGAGTTAATCCAAACAAACAAAACCTAACCTGGCGCAGAGCCAGTACACCTGACATCTTTTTAGTCCCATGTGCTGAATGAACTTTGGCACGTTGCGACCCCCTTTGGGCATCAGTTTCCTATCTGTAAAAGGAGACTTATGATCTCCAAAATATTGTCTAGCTATTTGGAAGTGGCTACCTCAAGGGATAACCTTCCAGGGTTAGTGTATCTCTAGTGTTGAATCTGGGCTGGGATTTAGCTCAGTTGGTAGAAAGCCACCCTGCGGTCTCTGAGGTCCAAAGTTTGGTTCCCAGCACCACAAAAATGGGAGAAGGATGTGGCAATCCACTCCCAAGGCAATCCTGAAATAATCAGCCATTGACAACCCTATGAGGGTTGCTATGAGTCGGACATGACTCGAGGGCACCTAACAACAACAGTGTTGAATCTCTGTAGGAGGATACGCCGCCTTCTCCTCCTTACACTCTCAGAGCAAGGCAAATATCACCGCTGAAATAAGCAAACAATACCCACCTTCAGCGTATGTCCTCATTCATTTGGTGTTGCTACAACCAAGGAGCTGAGTATATTATAAGGAAGAGAGGTCTGTTTTGGCTCACAGTTTTGGAGGCAAAGAAGCTCAATCTTGGCCAGGTATATCTGGCAAAGGTGTGAACTATATCCCACCATGGTGTTTGGCATCAAAGCAGGGAGCTTGTGAGTAGAGTATGAGACCAAATGTGGGTGGCCTCGATTTATAACAAGCTGTTCCTCAGGTAACTAATCTAGTCCTGCCAAATGGCCATTAATCCCTTCCAAAAGTGTTGCCTCCCCCGACCTAATTACCCAAAAAAGTCCCACCTCTTAAGGGTCCACCACCTTTTGGTACCCGCTACATTGGATGGGTACTGTTAAAAAAGCCTCCAGCAATGGAACTTTTGGGGGTGAATCATATCCAGAGCATAGCAGTGACTTCATTGTGTGATTCTCTAAGAATGGATGGCATCTGTGGCCATGATGTTCTAGAACCTCAAAACGGTGGTGAGAAGATGTAGTAGTGCTCAGAGGACCCTATGGTGCTTATACATCGTGACCTTTTTGAGGTGATGTCAGAAGGCCATGGCCCCTCCCTTTTCTTGTTGGCGGTAGGTAGAGAGGGGTGAGGGGAGCAGTACCCAGAGCCCCCTCTTCATTCACGGTTAGGGCTGTGCATTGACAGTAGATGGCTCCTTCCAAGGTCCTCCACTGACCAGGAGAATGGCAGGTCCGAAGCTGCGCTATTTGCAAGGTCAAATTCTGCTCAAGGCAGCAAGTGTAATGGAGCTACTGTCCATACCAGCCCTTAACTGTGTTGTAAATTGCATATTAACTTGCAAATGCCCTTGGAAGCAAAAAAAATAAAAATAAAAATAAATAAACAGAAGCTCCATCATTTCACCATGCTCAAACACGTACAGCTGATGTTATAAAGCGCTAGACTGTGTAGGAAGTGACAATTGTCCTCACTTCCGCCAACAAAACACAAACTCAAAAAACTGGATTTATATGGATCGGAACCAAATAGCCACATCGCCCTTTTTATTAGGCTGAAACCAACTCCTGACAAAGTAAAAACTGAGAATGGTTTGATTTCATTTTTAACAAAGGTAACATTATAAGAGCTAAACTTCATAGTGATTTTCTAAAAGGTAGTACCAGCCACTTAAACACAGAATCTGGAAGCTAGAGCTAAGATGGGCTTGTCTCTGGATAATTTAGTTATAGTTGATTTTTTTGGTCTGTATTTCATAATTTTTAAATAAACATGTACAAATTAAAAAATAAAAATAAAACAGAGTGGCACCTTTGGTAGCTCAGCTGGTAGATCAGATGACTAAAATAAGTATACTATCTGATAGCCTTATATTGTGATAATGTTGGAGAGAGTTTAAGATAAAATGAAAATTTGTGAAGCAAGCAAATTGTATTCATTGCTTTTGAACTTAGTAGTGTTCTTTAAAATTTAATTGAATGTTTTAAGTCCTTATTGTTGCATTTTTGTAGCCTTTGTAGAAACTACAACTAACATATATTAGTTATATATTAGTGAAATAAGTAATCAATGTAAATTAATGTTATATTTCAAACAGATATAAAAATAAATATTTTAACTGTGTTAATAGAGTTTTAAATTTCTATAAGATGTATTTGTTTTGAAGGATAGTTCACAGAAAAAGGAATGACTTTAATGATCTAATTTGTGTAACTTCAAGAGTTTCCCATTTAATGTAGGGGGAAAAAAGGAGGTTTTTATTGTGGCTCCTAAAAATTAGAACACAGATTATCATAGAATTCTTACAGCTGCCTAAAAGGAGTATACACTTTGAAAAATGAACAGAAAGGAAAGAAAAAAAATTAGGCAAAAAGTCAGCATTTGGGGCATTTGAGAGACTCCATGGGTTTGAAATCAGGGGGACTTCTGGGGTGCGAGGACAGAGCATTTCCTGCACCCACTTCCAAGCCAGCCTAGGCCCTGACAAAGCAGCCACATAGAGCCCTGCCCTACAAACAACACAGATGACAGCATCCGTCAGCCACAGCCCATTCTCCACTAACAAGGTCTGTTAAAATACGGTTGTTCAAAGCCTAGGAATGCATGCGCTCTGGTCACAGTGGGCCGCAACTCCCACATCCTCCACCTGATGCCCGTCTGTTATAGCTAATTTCTTTCACGTGTTGAATATAAACAGCAATGTACATAAACTCTGCACTTTCCCCCGAATCTTTCATCTGCCAATCCACACGTACTTCCATTTTATGGAAGGAGCTGGAGAGACAAGCAAGGTTAATGACTTGCCTAAGGTCCTGGGGAAAGGAAGCAGGGAAAATGGAAACAACATGGATTGGCCCTGACAACCTTCCCACTCCTTGGTCTTGGCTTTTCCTTCCACTTCTTTCTAGGACTCACAAAGCAACGGATGAAATAATATTTTTGCTTTTCTTATTCCTTCTCACGGGCTGGGATTTAGCTCAGTTGGTAGAGCGCTGCGCTGCAGTCTCTGAGGTCCCAGGTTTGATTCCCAGCACCACAAAAATGGGAGAAGGACCTGGCAATCCACTCCCAAGGCAATCCTGAAACAGTCAGCCATTGAAAACCCTATGAGGGTCGCTATGAGTCGGATACCGACTCGACGGCACCTAACAATAACAACAATTCCTTCTCACAGTTGAAAGAACTGCCAAGACAATGAGTAATTTCATTCTAAAGCAGTCAATATATTGTTGCTATTAGGTGCCTTTGAGTGGAGTCCGACTCAGTGACCCTATGTACAACAGAATGAAACGCTCCCCAATTCTGTGCCACGCTCAGCACTATGTCAGGGCTTCTCTGCTGTTCATAGGGGTTTCAATGGCTTATTGTCTCGGGATTGCTTCGGGAGTGGATTGCCACATCCTTCTCCCACTTTTGTAGTGCTGGGGATTGGAACTTGAGTCCTCAGAGAGTGCAGCACTCTACCAGCTGAGCTAAGCCCCAGCCAAGTGACTATGGAAGACCTCCTGAAGGTTCCTGTATAAATGGAACTCACACCCCGTCCTTCTTTGTGATTATTACTGTGGTGGTGGTGGTTGTTCTGAACAGAGGTATTATATTAGGTTTTCTCCCACCACAGTACTCTCAAGCACAGAGTCCCTTGCTTAAAATTTCTGATTCTGATGTCATGAAGGCTGAGGCTTCCTGGCGTATGAAGGCATCAGAGCAGGAGGGTGGCTGTGAGGCTGCTTAGCAGGAACCTCACCTTCTGCTGGGTTGAATATTCTATTGAGGGGCTGATAGTGGCTATTATTTGTTTTACCATCTCTTGCTGTAACAATTCCCTCTAAGTTGGACACTTTAAAAAGGTCTTCATAAACTCCTTCTGCTTGAGCGTTCCCAGGAGAAGGGAATGCTAATTTTGTTGACAAATTTTGGTGTCCCAAAGGCCCAGGTCTTAATTCTTTGTGCAAACTCTCAGTTCTGAGTTTGCCTCCTCCCTTGGTGCCCTTAATTAGTCTTGTCATGAGCTTCTTCGCTATTTTCTTTTTTCTTATTTTAAACACAGTCTTACGTCCTGGGAACCGTAGGACCCTTCAGCGTATGTTGTGTTGTATTTGTGTATATTATTAAAAAATGGTCATCACCCCATCGCTGGGGCTACCATCATTTTTTAGCAGAGGTGTTGCCATAGAGATGTTGTCTGATCCATCTCTATTGATAGCCCCCTTGAAAGGGCCCTGAATAGCCACTGAGGTAGGTAAATGTATGCAGTGACATTGAGCGGATGATTCTATTCTAAAAAATTCCGGCACCATTTGTTTCTGTGCTTGTCTGAGGGCTGGAACACGGTGTTGGGTTTTGTTGCACGTGCTCCCCTTGCCGGCCTGGAGTTAATGCAAGCCTTGTTTGGAGCCACTGAAGCAGAAACTTCTGTGCTGCCAAGGACAAAAGCTTCACAGGCCACCTTGGAGGCTGCTTTGGGAAGGCCATGTCTCTGGGGCTCCCAAAGGAAATGGGAGATAACTTGGGACCGGGAGGAGCACCCTCAGTTGCTCCTAGCCCTCTTAGGCTGCCCGGACATGTCCAGCCCACAGCGTCTCCTCCAGGGAGCTGTTAGCTTCACTCACCTAAGGTTTTAATTAGGTTTGCCTTTTTCCAGCCTGTGGAGAGAAATCATCTCGAAGACATGGTGCGGTTCTCTCTGTGGTGAAAAGTGCATTTGCACAGTACTCTGCTCCCTCTTTTCTTTCTTGTGCACTGGGGTAGAAGCGCTCTTAGGAAAACAATCATAGTTTCATTGGTTCAGGCTTTTATGTTGAAACCAAAGGATACCCAAGTCCTCTTCCCACCCTGAGGAAAAGAAGAGAGAAAGAAAAGAAGCTAGGAGATGGGATTTATTGAGTGCCCAGAACAGTGTACGCTACTTAGTAAGTTGCAATAAATACATTTTGTTGAACACATGAATGAATGAATGTTTAAAGCCAAGCAATGCACCAGGAGTTCCCAGAAACAAATATTTTTTTCATTTAGGTTTTGCAACATTGTAATTGGGTGCCCTCAATTTGGGTCTGACTCATAGTGATCCTAAGTACAGCATATGTGCCATGCACAAGATCTTTTTATGTTTGAGCCCATTGTTGCAGTCACTGTGTTCCTTTTCATTTTGAGTCACTGCTACATCAGCAAATGGAGGTTTCAGGGGCTTTACTCTATTCCTATCATTAAGGTTGACTCTACTTTGAGGAGACAACTCTTCCCCAGTCATTCATTTCTTCGGGCACTCATTTTCTGGCGCTATAGTTGACAGTGCTTCTCTGCTATTCATACGGTTTTCAATGGCTAATTTTTTCAGGGCCTACAGCCATAGCCCTGTGGCATCTGATCCTGTCAGATCTCGGAAGCTAAGCAGAGTCAGGCCTGGTTAGTACTTGGATGGGAGACCGCCTGGGAACACCAGATGCTGTAGGCTTCACAGAAGAACCCGACAACTCCCTCCCAAAAATCAGTCTGCCATGGAAAATCCTATGAATAGCAGAGAAGCACTGACAAGTGTTTTACCTGTTGTATATAGGGTCGCTATGAGTCGGATACCGACTCGAGGGCACCTAACAACAACAACGATTGTTTCAGGAGGGGGCTGCCAGGTCCTTCTGCCTAGTCTGTCTTAGTCTGGAAGCTCAACTGAAACCTGTCCACCATGGATGGCCCTGCTGGTATCTGAAATTCTGGTGGCATTACTTTCAGCTTCAGAGCAACAGGCAAACCCCTACAGCATGAGAAGCTATCAGACACATGAGGGTGACAGGGTTGATTAGCCTTTCCCCCTCAAAAGGAATAAATGATTTACCTAAGGCCACACAGACATTGAGTGGTAGTTGTTGGGCTTAAATCCAGGTCTTTGACTCCAAGTCCAGTACACTTCTCCCTAACCCTAGCGGCACTGCCCCTTCACTCTGCGTTTAGTGACCTCTGCCCAGGGGCCAGAGCTGTGTGAGGTCATTTTTCCCATGTTAAAGCAGGGGGGCCTGGAGAAAGCCACCCATTTCCTCATGATCCTTGTCCTGACCCTCATCCTGGTCCACTTGGCCACAGCTGCCCCTGCAGTGTTGTGGAAGGGAGGGGCATTCGGAGGAAAGTGGAAACTGCAAGGATGTATATGTTTCCTGAGCTCCAGGATTCAGGCTGGGGTGGTTTCTGGAGCAGTGGTTCTGGCCTCCAGATGTTTGCCTCTCTGGGAAGCTGTTCCATGTATGGCTCACATCAGCTGAATGCTGGGGGTGGGTAGCTTCATCTCTGCCTTCAGAGCTTCGGTATGTGGATTCGGCGACACAGAAGTACAGTGCTCATTCATCCATGCACTCGTCACTCAGCCTCATTCATTCACTCATTTGTATACTTAGTGCACGCTCTGGGTAGGACAGGAACCAGGCATAGGGGTCTAGAGGGCAAAGGATACTGAAGTGAATAAGGCACAGGCCCTGTTGCCCACAAACTCAGAAATGTGAAGAAGCACAAATGCAACAATTAACACCTGCCCTCTGCAGCCTCGGAGGCCTTCACATCTTCCATCCAGTCTTCACAGTTCACTATGTGGTAGGAATCATTGCTAAGTCCATTTTATAGATGAGGAAAGCAACCCTCAGAGTTGTCTGGTCAGTAAGTAGTTGGGTACGAGCTTGAACCCAGCCTTTGATCCCAGGCCTTGTGTGGAGGAGTTCTCTCCATCCGTCTGCTGCCGTGGAGTCAGCTCACATGGGCTGGTGAGGACACCTGAGCTCCCTCCATCTGATTCCTTCAAGTAGATGGGGCTTGGCGGCATTTCACCACATTCTCCAGGACAGACAGCTTTGCCTGTGTTCTTGAGAGTCAAGTGAGTTGCCAAGGTCCCAGTATTTTGGAGTAAAGTAGTGGTTTTCAATTTTGGCTGTGCTTTGAGAGTTTAGAGACACTTAGGCTTGGGCCCATCTGAGAACTGGCCTGAGATGGAATCCAGGCTGTGTGGTTTTTAACTCACATCTATTTTGAGCTAGGGTGGTCCTTGGCTCTATTTAGAGCTCAGTTTGGGCCTGTTCTGCAGGTATCGCTTGACTGGAATTGTTGGGGGGAAAAAAGTGGGTGCATCAGTGGTGGTCTAGGCTTAAGGAATCTAATGCCCTGCTATCCCCCAATCTGTAGGGTAGAGCTCCTTCTAGACAGTAGGCTGGACAGGAGGAGCTATGGTCTAACTATCAGTGCTTAGGAAGGTAGGTCTAGTGACTGAGGTTAGAGGTTGCCTTCCGTGGCCCAAAAAATTCCTGCAAAATAGTAAAAGGCAATGTCATCATTTTTGTGTAAGACACTTGCACAGGTAATGACCCTGTGTCCAGGAGAAGAAATACAAGAATGGAGCTCCTAGATTGGAGGGAACACGAGCACGGAGATCTTGAGAGTTGGCCATGAGGAACGGGGTGACAGAACAGACTGCTGAGATCTAGGAGAGCTGTACCACAGAGAGGCCACTGGATTCGGTTTTGTAGGTTGAGCTGGATTTTTCCAGGTCCAATTGTGAGAAATGCTTCAAGAGTAGAAGGCACAGCAAAAATGAAGGCAGGCACTGCTGAGGAAGAGGCAGACACTGTGCCCAGGAGACTGGTAAGAGATGAGGCTAAAGGCAGAAGGTTGAGGTGTTATCAGGGGAGACATGGGGAGTTATGGCAGGTGCATTGGAGTGCGGGTCTGGGGCTCTGGCAGCAAAACCATTTATAGCCAACAAGGAAGTTATAGAGGGTATGTTGTTGTAAAGTGCCCTTGAGTCAGTCTGACTCATAGGACCTTCATAGGGTTTTCAATGGCTGATTGTTTCGGGACTGCCTCAGGAGTGGATTGCCACATCCTTCTCCCATTATTAAAGGTGTTGTTGTTGTTGTTAGGTGCTGTGGAGTCCGACTCATAGCTATGTACAGCAGATTGAAACACTTCTCAATTCTGTGCCAGACGCACCCTCTTATTTATATTTAAGCCCATTGTTGCAGACACTGTGTCAATCCATCTGGTGGAGGGTTTTCCTTTTTTGTTGACCTGCCACTCTCCCAAACATGTCTTTCTCCAGGCACTAATCTCTTGTGACTACATGTCCAAAATATGTAAGACGCAGTCTAGCCATTCTTGCTTCCAAGGAGCACTCTGGTTGCACTTCTTCCAGGACAGATTATTAAAGGTAGTACACGTTTAAGGAATAATTACAGGGAAAACTGAGGCAGCTGTGAAAGCTTAGGTAAACCTGAAGAGGAACTTGGAAAAACCTGTGTTCCCTGGGAGACTGGGCATCAGGGTATCTCTGTTCCCCTGGGGAAAGTAAAGAAGCCAGAGAAGACAGGAGTGAAGCAGGCTTTTAGAGGGAAAGGGGACTTGGATAGACAGAGAAGATGGCAGGCCCAAGAGAAGGGGGAGAGAAGCGCATGGTTTTTGGAGAGAAAGAGAGAAAGTGGAGGGTGAGGAGTGGAGAGGAAGAGAGAACGAGTGGGTGGAGGGAGAGACAGCGAGAGTGAGCGAATGGAGCCAGGGAGCCTGTGGAAAAAGGAAACAGGGGCACAGGTTCCCCCTAGCTTTATTCAAAGTGGGGCAGGCTCAGTGTGATATCAGCCCCAGGGGCCCAGCTCTGGGCACCTAGTGTGATGTAGGATTAAGGTCTTTGTTTTGTAAATGACTCAGGTACTTGGATAAGAAAATGTCCTTCCATTGCCCTCAGAGACTTCTGAGGCTTCATTCATCATGTGGAATGGCAAGAGTCTTTTCCAATCCCCTTTCCCTCCAGGTTACCTGCTAATGCATAAACTAGCCTGCCTATCAGCAGCTTCACGCTTTATTCTAGAGGCACGGAGAGCTGGGAAAGGCCGTCCAGCCAGCGAGTATTGGGGTTTGTATCTTGGAAAAGCATCGATGCAGTGACTTCATTGAGCGACAGAGACAAGAAGGACAGAGATCTATTAGAGCTGGTGCAGATGGAGTGCTGGGCAGTGGTTGGAGGTGGGAGAGAAGCCAGCAGAGGTTTGCTCAAGCCAAGGCCTGGCTGGCGGGTATGGGATCCTTTACCACACATGAGTGCCAGGGAGCAGCCTGGGTCCTGATAACTGAAAACTGACCCTCAACCAGGCTGGGCTCCTGGTCCCTTCTCCCACTCACCCTCCTCCGGCAAGCCAGCTAAGGGGAGCCCCCTCCACCCTGACCACTGTCCTGGATCTCAGGTTCAGCTCCTTATTTAGACAAGTAGGACCAGCGTCCCCACCTGGAGGCCTTAGAGTTTCCTCTTGTTGACCAACTGCTTTGGGCTCCCCAGGGCTCAGAGCTATTAGGGAAACAAAAGGGATCCCTTTTAATTAGGTTCCCTGCTTCCCTGCAGCACAGAGGACAGCAGCAAAAGCCTTAGTCGATCTGGTGATTAGATACAATAGTGGGAAAGTTTATAACATCTGGGTATATTTATACCTCCAAAGCCACAGCCAATGGAAACACACAGGGTTTAAACACACCAGGCAAACCTTCCTTTGTTTATGTTTCTTTGGGATGCCTGGGAGCATCCAGTGGTGATGGAAAGCCTGGGGAGGGGACTCCATCCTCTCTGGGGACATCTACCTGGCCCTTCAGCCAAAGCGGGAGCCTGGGGAGGAAGGGGAAGACTAATCACTCTTAGAAAGTTAGTTGATCATGCTGCCCAGGGCATCACTTTGGTTCTTAAGCAAGTGCCCCCTTTCTACCCAGAGGCACAGGGAGGGCAAGGAGGCTATGATGAAATTGGCAGAGATCTCCAACAGCTTTAAGACTTCCAGCCAAGAATTATAATAATACCCACACCTGACTTTCAGTAAGATGTAAATACATACCCTTAAAAAGGAGGAGGATAGGGAGTAATGAATTGTAGAAATTTGTCCTCTGTAGTCCCTGACAAACTCAAATGCAAGACCAGTTTCCCTCCATCTCAGAGGTCTTTATTTGGTAAGATCTGGCAAAATCTGGGTTTCACTGCTACTCTTCAGAGTGGTGGAATGTCCTTTTCTACAAGTGATGTCCTGTATCTTATCCTAATACTATTAGCAGAAAATAAGTAAATAAAGGAAGGCAATAATCTCTTTTTGTTCAATGCCCAGGGCCAATCATCTAGAATTGTTACGTCCAGGCAAGTCCTGTCACCCTGAGAGCCAGAGGACAGGAGCCCCTCTTCTGGCTGATGCCACATATATATTTTTTTTTCTATGAAAGACTGCTTTGCAAAATGCGTTTGAAACAAATTGTGCTATTTGAGAAAAGACAGAGATAGAACAGAAGCCATCAAGCTGTAATTGCCCTGCTAATTAATGGTTGATCGTCTATCCTTTTATGATTCTTGACCCCAGAAGGAAAATTTATTAGTACTTTTAGATTTTGCACAGTCGTGCTAAATGAGGCATGTAATGCACTAATTTAGTGCCTTGTTAGCATAAGCAGGGCCTCCCCAGCCCACTCCATTCCCCATAGAAGGCTTTCTCTGGAGCTGTGGGGAATTTACCTAGGCCAAGCACAGATTATTCAGTTCTTGTGCCTCCGAGACTACATCCAAGCTGGGGGCTTGCACCATCTACCTTATGGGGTCTAAACATTGCATCTGCCTTTCATTTTAATGAGAATATTTAAATCTCCAAGTCTGCAAGCCATTTTACACCAGTCTCACCCAAAGCTCCATTTTTCAGGAGGCTCAACCTGTGCAGCTCTTTTTCAGCACCTCAATCCCACCACTCAAACCAAAAACCAAGATCTTAACCCTTGGATGGGGATTTCCATTTGTTGAGATAATGGACAATCTGTTCCCCAGTTGATTCAGGTTGTATTTAATACGGGCATCTAGCCCAGAGGCTTATCTGGTGCAGATGCCAGCTCAGCCAACACCCAGGTTGGCTGCATATATATTTAAAACTCTGCCAAGCTGTCTCCTGGTTGATGTAATTCAGGGTCCTGGCTTGAAGGGAGGCAGTGAACTGTGGAGAAGCTTGCTGGGCAGGTAGCCACACTTCTCCTTGGACTTTGCTGCCAACTCTCTTTGGGAACTGCAGAAAGGCACTTGCCCTCTGTGGACCTATGTTTTCCCATTCATTAAAGCATCTGTAAATGTTCATGCCTAAGATCCCTTCTGGTTTTGACATCTATCATTCAGCATATTGGGAATGCCAGAGGCAGGCTGGGTGGCTTGGCCACACCAAGAGTTATTTTCAGCAACTTTTAGAAAGTCCATATCTTTTGGCAATTCTATTTTTAGAAACATAACCAGAGATAACTAGAAAAATGCATGAAAATAGGGTGTTTCTGAGACCATAAGGGATTTGGGGAAATGAAATGCAGCGTTTATATACGATGGGATTATATGAAACCATTAAAAATAGCATGGTAGAATACTGTATGTCTAGAATGAAGATCATAATAGTTTATTGTACAAAAATTCCAGGGTTTCTGAATAAGAACTCTCACATGATAATAGTTTTGTAAAAATATATTTAAAAATGTGCCTAAATAAATATCTAGGAGGACCTATATAAAAATTGTCCTAGGATGTCTTTGGGGGGTGGGATTCTATGAGTTTTTTTTCTTCTTTATAGTTTTCTGTATTTCCAATACTTACTCACAATGAATGTATATGACTCTTAGAATCAGAAAACAATTACAGAAATTATTTAAATAAATAAAATATTGTTACTAAATAAAGTATTCTCTTCATGTTTCATTTTTCACACACAGAAAATGATAACTATCTACAACATCAATGAGTCAGGCAGTGAGTTATTAGCTGGACAATCTTAATAAAATAATTTATTGACCGGAGGTGCTTAATAAAATCTTTGGGTGACCAGAACAATCTGACATTGACATAACGGTGGTTGACTTAATTTTATAAAGAATAAGGAGACAAAATGTAAAAGGAAGGTCTTCAAAGAAACCACCTACTTGCTTGGTGTGTGACCTTATGGTCTTGGAGGATCAGCCTCACGGAGGCCTTGCAGATGACTCAGGCCAGCTTCCACATCGCACAGATGGAGAACGAACTTGCTCAGCTATGGGCGCTAGTCATAGCAAATGCCAGATTAGAGCCCAATGTCCTGGCTCTCCTCTACGGACCAAAGCTGCAATGCCCTCTTCCCTCTCTGTGCGCCTAAAGAGCAAAGCAGGCAGCAGGTTGGGATTTCCTTCCTGGAGCCCTCCAGGTGTGAATTCAGAGGGCTCAGGTTACTCTCCTCTCACTGGAGGTCTTAGACTCTGGAATGTGACCTCCCTGGAGACAGACCTGCCCCAGGCCTGCTGATCTTGTCTAGAATAGGCCTGGCAGGAGCTGGGGCGCCCACAGCACAGCTGCCTGTGGACCACCAGGAATTCTGCCATGCTGTCTTCCAACAACTGTGACCACAGGGAAAAGTGAGCGTTCCCTGAAGTACATTGCTCTTCTGGGTTAATTGGCCCTCAAGAAGGATAGTTGGGATTACAAGAGTTAAAATATTGGATTATATGCCCTTCACCTATAAATTACTTGGAAATTCAATTGTACCGATACTCCTGGTGAACTTTCTCTCTGCTGGGAACCGTGCTGTGCTGGGTCTTTGGGGTAAAACGGGGGACAGCAGGATGCTGCAGCCACTGACCCCTGCTGTCAAGACACAGAGCCCAAGGGAGGAGAAGTCCATGGGAACAAGGAGTCACAAACTATGGCTGCCTGAAAAGAGCCAAAAATGTACAGGCTGAATGCAGTACTGGGAGAGGCAAAGGAGATTCTGTTGAGTTTGAGGAGTGGAGATCCCCAGATGCTTCCAGGAGGAGGGAGACATCTGAGATATGCATTTGCAAAAAGACAGAATTTCAGTGTTTGAAGGTAGAGGAAAGGAAATTTGAGGCTGAGGAAGCAGGAAGTGACAACATAGCCCTTGGCCTCTCAGAACAGCATGGGATGGACAGGACCAGGAATAGGGAAGGGCACAGCGGGACTGGCACTCAGGAACACTGGCACAGGAGAGACAGCGTGGAGGAGCGGGGTGGGGTCATGTGAGGAACCTGAAGACCCCATGGCGGTGTTTGGATTTATCTGATAGGAAATAAGATGACGCTGTAGGACTTTACAACTTTGAGGAGAGTTATGGTTTTTTTGTTGTTGTTGTGTTTGTTTGTTTGTTTTTTGCAGTACTGGGGGTTGAACCCAGGGCCTCGAGCCTACATGCTTTACAAGTGCTGGACCACTGAGCTGCGCCCCCAGCCCAATTTTTTTTTTTTTTTTTTTTTTTTTTTTACTTTTTGAGACAGGGTCTCACTAAGTTACGCAGACTGTCTCTGGTCTCAAACTTTCAATCCTCCTGCCTCCGCCTCCCAAGCTGCTGGGATTACCAGAGTCTGTCACTGTGCCTGGCCAGGAGAATTATGTTTTAGGAAGATTTTCAGCGCAATGGAGCGGAGAGTACACCCAGGTAATCCTTTTAGAGAGAAGAAATACTCGAGAAAACAGGACGACCCTGGTCCCAGGTCTCCTTCCTGCCCGTGCTAGAAGGAACCAAACCCTTCCATTGTCCCTGGATTTTGTAGCAGCTTTCACAGCTGGCAGAGAGAAGCCCCTGAGCAGGTCCTCCCCGCAGCATTAGCAGGAAGCCAGGAAAAGTATGCAGCATTGTGGGTGGCTCAGCAGGGGCAGATGGAGGGCTGATGTGCTTCCTGTGACCTTCCTGGTAAACTGTGCTCCCACAGTAGACCATGACCCCGATGGTTCTGAGTCTGGGGCCACAAAGCCACATTTTCCAACTAAGGGATGCGTTGGGAAATGGTAAATCTCTCAAGATTTATGGGCCAGGAAATTCCTTCAGGGGAGAAAATAGAGGAGGGGTGAGGCAAAGGGTAGGCAGGGCAGGGCAGTAGCCCCAGGATGCCCCAGCACACAAGAGGGTCAGGTGGGCAGAGCCCCCTGGGAAAAAAGACTGTAAGGACAATCTAGTAGCATCTCTTTTTTGCTCTTTCCCTGTTGAACTCCTGGTTCCTTCTCTGAAAAATGGTAAGGATGGATTAAATGACTTAAAGGGTCTTCATCCCCAGGTTACTTGGTTTTTCCAATAAAACCATTGTTCCCACTAGGGGCCCTGATTATGCTGTCAGCTTCACTTTCCCCAAATGAAAATACAGTCAGCTGAGTCTGTCTCACCATCTCTCATGACAGGGCTGAGGATTAATGAGAAGACATCTGGAAACTTTCTTTGGAGGGATACAGCTTGTTCACTGTCTTTTTAGTCTGGAAAACCCAAGGAGCAATGGCAAAACCTTTACACCATCCCAGCCCACCTCCCAAACACCCACAGCCAGGCATGCTGCCTGTGTTGTTGTTAGGTGCCCTGGAGTTGGTGTCCGACTCATAGCGACCCTACATGCCACAGACAAAACACTACTGTTTGTGCTTCTCTGCTATTCATGGGGCTTTCAATGGTGGATTGTTTTTTGGGAGTGGGTTTCCAGGTCCTTCTCCCAAGCCTACAGCACCTGGTGATCCCAGGCGATTGAAGTACTAATCAGGCCCGAACCTGCTTAGTCTCCTAGATGTGACAGGATCAGGTGCCGCAGTGGTAGGGCTGCAGGCTTTCTGCCAGCAGCCATGTATAAATCTACAAACACAAACTCAGGGACCTGTGTATGCACACATGTGCACATGTGCTCTCTTCCCCCCTTTTCTGTCTGCTGTCTCCTAAACAGTGAGCTCCCTACACAATTAGATCTGAGGCTGGCCTTGCCCCCATCGCTGGTAGAGTGAATATTCCCAGCCTCCCTTTGCAAGTCATTGTCAGCAGATGGCGCCCGGAGCTCTCAGACCATAGGGCCAGCGGCCCCTCACTCCTGAATTTCTGGCCTCCCCCACTCCTACCCTTGGAATGGGATAATTTGGGAGTCAGCTGTGGGAGGGCTGCCAAAACCTTAAATTTACTACTTGGAGGTTGGATAATTTTCTCCAGACGGAGCATCGGAGGGGAGAGAGGAAGAAGGAAGGGGGGCAGAGCCTGCAGCCAGGACAGCTGCAGCAACCCCAGCCAGGGAAGTCCTGTTGCAAGGCCCCACCCTCCAGGGCCCTCAAAGCAAGGGTGGGTCATAGCCTGGAAGGGGAAATGCTTTCTCTGGTATGAAACTCCAGGAGAATGAAAGGATTCACAGACACAAAATAAAGCCAAGAGCGTCCAAATCTTCTCCATCCCTCCCGCTCCCCATCTCTGAGTCACTTTTTAACCGGGTCAGCCTCACCTATTGTGTGACACCATCCCTGACCCACACACCTCATGTCAGAATTAATCACTAAGTTCCCGTTTTTATCTTTTGATTCTGGAATTTTCCTAACATATACAAAAGTAGAGACTCTAACAACCTCTCTTGTATCTAGCACCAGCTTCGATAATTACAATAACTAGTATTGTGCCAAATCATTCTTCTGTTCCTTAACTCTTTTTCTGGAATATTTGATGGCAAATCCCAGATATCACATATCCCCACCCCAAAACACCTAAGAAAATACTTTTCCCCCCAGAGTATTATTAAAGTAACCTAGACACCAGCATGCATTTCTACTTAATAAAAGCAGTTTTACCTGAATAATAACAGCATAAATCACCAGCCATTATCATATCTAACATTTACAGTCATTCCTTATTTTCACCCAGGGCTTCCCTCCCACTTAGCTGCCGCTGGCCTCTATCACAGCTGGCCCAATGTGGGAGTTATTTGCCGAAGGGTGTGTCACCCCTCCTTGAGTGTGGTTGCCTCCAGAACAGGGATCAGACTCCACTTGTCCGAGAGTCACCATGGACCCCAAGCAGCACCTGCTCAAATAGTCCTGGAGAGTCAAAGCACAATTAAGGACATTCTCCCTAAGAAGATACCTTTGGGGGCATCACTAGACCCAGGAGAAAAAAAAGTTCATCAGCTGGAATTGCGAGGTCAAAGGAAAAAGTCCTGCTTAGGCTGAGTCACAAGACTCTGTCCTTTTCTCCTGAGGCAGATAAGAGACCCGCACAGACAGACGCAGGCGTCTTGGCTCCAGGAGCAGCGAGGCAGGGAATGCTAAAAATGTGGTGGTGCCAGCTGGAGAGAAGTCTGGAAATGCCTTATTAATTGAGCCTTTCTAGGAGCTGCACAGGCTGGCTGGGTGCGGGACAGGGGCAGAGGGCAGGGGCGGGGGATGGAGGGGCTGGGAGGGATGAGATCTGAGGCCCACCCAGGTGCTTTGATCCCACCTCTTTGGTGAGTTTTGAGACCCCAAAGGCAGCGCCTTTTTCTCCCTGTAAAGCACTGTTACTCCACAATACCCATTGCAGGGGAGAGAGAGAGGGCAGGAGAGAGACAGAGACAGAGAAGGCCTGTACTTGGACAGTTCTGTTCCTGGGAAGTCCTGCGTCACTGGACCCCAAGTGTGTTTTCCTGCAGCTTTCACCCTTGGGGCTGCCTTGAATGACTGCACTTACTTTGATGGGAAATATGTGTGGTAGGGAGGAGGCTCAGGAACTCTGCAGAATGCTTATTAAGCACAGCACATCTTGCATGCAGTCTGGCATGAGCAAGAAATTCCCAGAGATAGTGTTGCTGAAGATGTGGCCATCTCTGTGTTGTAGGCGAGGAAAGGGGGCTCAGTGAGATATTTAGGTCACCCAGGACACACGTTCCACTTGGGCTGTCATCTAGCTGCTCATATGGTTTCACCTCAGACAGCTGGAGCTGGCTACACTTTGATATCTTCAGTGGTTCCTGGCTGTCCCTCCTGACAGCGTCTGGGGTGCCCTCTACTTGGGTTGCAACCATCTACAGGGAGACCCAAGACACCTGAGCATCTTGGTTGCTTTGCTTGAAGAACACCTCCGGCCAGCCAGCATCTGGTGTATTCTTCATCTTCTGCTTGAAGAAATGACATGTGCTTGTGATTCTGGGACCCACTTTGGCCTTGGACCTTGGGAGGGCTCTAGGTAGGAGGAGAAGCCCAGTCTGAGGTCAAAGGAAATCAGGACCATCAGCCAGGCTGCTGAGGCAGGTTTGAAGAGTGCACGCTTTATCCTATGTCCCTCCCCCCACCCACCACAGGCCCCCCAACCACTGACCTAGCCATTTGGAATGGCTTTTATACTTTTAATTAAATTTTATTTATTCCTTTGAGAATGAGTAATATATTCTCATGGTTTAAAGTTTAAAAGTTACCAAAGTATAAAGTAGGAAATCTCTTTCTAACCCTTTCCTCCCACAGCCTAGGGTTTCCTCCTGTCCTGGTGACCAGTGTCACTGTTCTGATGCACACATTCAGGTATGCTCACTCCGGAGGCAATACAGGAAAATAAGCATCTGTGTATCCCTGGTCCTTTTCTTTGCTTGCATAAATGTCTGGAGACAGTATCCCCTGTTCATTCCCTCTTCTTTTATTTCATTTAGCATACCTACCTCATATCTCCAAGTTCATGACTGGGGTTTAACCTTATCCTCCTCTGCTGGCGCACGCCTGTAACCCCAGTGACGTGGGAAGCAGAGGTTGGAGGATCGGGGATTTGAGACCAGAGGTAGTGTGCGTAATTTAGTGAGACTCTATCTCAAAAGAAAAGAAAGACTCTATCTCAAAAGAAAAGAAAAACAAGGGCTGGAGGTGCAGTTCAGTGGTACAGCACTTGCAAAGCATGCAAGCATGAGACCTGGGTTCAACCCCCTGTATCGCAAAAAAAAAAAAAAAAAAAAAAAAAAAAAAAAAAAAAAAAAAAAAAAAAAAAAAAAAAAAAAAAAAAGCAAACAAAAAAACCAAAAAAACCTTACCCCCCTCTGCACCATAATGGTTCCTGAACTTGAACCATAACCTGTGTACCAAAGACAAAACCATGAAACTGTCAGCCACTGCTAATTAACCAAAGACCCCCACCTAGATATTAGGAGGAGGGCTGGGTTTTATTAGCTCAGTTGGTAGAATGCTGCTCTGCACTCTCTGAGGACCCAGGTTCGATCCCCAACACCACAAAAACAGGAGAAGGACTTGGCAATCCACTCCTGAAGCAATCCCGAAACAATAAGCCATTGAAAACCCTTATGAGGGTCACTATGAGTCGGACATGACTCAACAACACCTAACAACAACAAGCTATTAAGAGGTAACGACAGACCCATTCTTGTTTACATTTCCCTGTTGTACATTTTCCAAGAAGTCAGGAGAATTTGCACTGTTCTTGGGGAGAAGTAACCGCCCAGCTTTGTAAGACGAAAAAAATCATCTAGAGACGGAAATGATTTATTCAAACTAAGTTGCTGCCCCATTTCAGTTACTCTGACTTTGTCTTTTGGAGGCATTAGAGTTGAGCCTCTGAGCAATGAGAGACTTGGCTGAGTTTTCTCAGTAGTGATTTTAATACACATGGGCTTGCTAGGAAGGAGTCCTGCTGTCGAAATGATGAAGCCCTGGGATTCAAGTGCCTCCCTCAACCTTAAATGATGATCGAATGTGCACCAAATCATTTTTGTAACCTTTCTTGCAGCTTCCCCGGCTGCAAAGCAGCGATAATTCACCTCGCTCTGAGGTTCTTAAGTGCTCTGAGGTATTAAATACCTAGCATTAAACAGCACAAAAATATATGTAAAAAATACCAACTTGCAAAGTGCTAAAAATGACACTCTGTCTTCACCTAAGTATATTATGAGAAATGGAAAAGCTGGCCCCTTGGGGGCTGTCTGCCAAGCCCAGGAGTCTAGGGACCTTCCATGATGTACGTGCAATCACCAAATGATACCAGAGAAAAGATCTTTTAAGACAGACATCATTTCAGAGCATTCAAGATAAATGGATCTTAACAATTCGGAGCTGATTATTTCTTTCCCTCATATTCTCAAGGAAGTGGTCTCTGCTTTTAAGCACGATTCATTCCTGGAAACTCCATCATAGAGGGAAATCCTACCCTGAATTTAAAGGTCTCTTTCTTCCAACACATCCAGTCCTCTGAGAGAGCCAAATAAATGAAAAGTGACAGGAAGGATGAGTAGTATTTTTAGGCCATGCAAACAACAGCGGCAAACCTGGAGCCTGCTTAAATTGGTGCCTTACAAAGAGAATGCAGCTTAGTGTTACAGGCAACTGGTGCCATTATTGAATTATGGAGGTGGCCCTTGCGGGGGGTGTGCTTAGTGAGACACATAGTGAAGAACTAATGTGTCCCTAGGAGGTATAGAAAGTGACTCCCACATGCAGCTCTCTATGCTGCCCTAGAGCTTATGTTCCCTTCACCCGGCCCTTCTACCCTGCACCCCTCAGTCCAGGTTAAGGAGCAACTATAACCGACAACCTTTCTGTGTCTCAGTTTTCTCCACAGAAAAGTGGCCTTGCAGTAGTAGAAGGAGGAGGGCTAACACACCAGAAGAGGTCCGTGGGTCTGTTGGAGGAGAAGGAAACCCACAGTCCCCAAGGGGTGCAGAATCTGGGCGTCAGCCTAATGAATGATCAGCCTCCTTTCTAAGCTGGAAGAACAGGAATACCTGAGGCCAGAAAACACAAGGCAGCTCATTAGGCATTTAGCTGGGCCAAGAGAGGATGGTCTGTGTTCCAGGTCTGCGATTTTAAATATCACATTTAAACATTTAAGGGTTTGTTCTTTGAGCCAATGAGTGGCTTCAGCTTCCAGCAGAACAAATGAAGAGAAAGCAATGAACTCCGCCAGGAATGGGGAGTGTATCCAAACGTGGGCTGAGGATCTCCCTGCCGTGGGGCGGAGGACTAGAACAAAGCCAAGGGGCCTGTGGGAAGAAGTGGTTCTCTGGTCCCAGACCTGGCAGCGAGCACCAGACAGGTGTGTTTGGAGTTGGTCTCAGGTCCTCACAGGTGAGCTGGCATAGTTCTTTCTAGGGAAAGTACCAGAGGCTTGGCTCGGAGAGGCTCACCTGGCATTACCTTGAGGAGAGAGTCGTCTGGAGCTAGTCTCTCTCCCTGCCAGTTTGCCAGGGGTCTGATCCTATGTGGGGAGGTGAGGAGTTGTCTTGGGTCAGGTGAGCACTCCCTGGTGAGCAGCACTCAGCAGCTCCCTGGCTTCCTGCACAGGGAAGCCAGTGTCTGTAGGAGACAAAGACAGGGGTGAACCTGTTCATTGCTTCTCTCTAGACATACGGGTCACATGGCAGAGTTTTCTCTCTATTGACCCAATATCCACTTCCCCTTTCTTCCTTAGTAATGGGTACTGATT
The DNA here is from genome assembly GCA_007922755.1 of Pedetes capensis. Taxonomy (NCBI): domain Eukaryota; kingdom Metazoa; phylum Chordata; class Mammalia; order Rodentia; family Pedetidae; genus Pedetes; species Pedetes capensis. The sequence goes on from VMDO01002221.1 coordinate 47,150, forward strand.
TCATTCGAGTGGTGATAAAACTGCATACCCAGCCATGCTTGTAGCTGGGGTGGCCAATAAGATATGAGAAAATCTAGCTTCATGGTTTGGAGACAGGGTCCCACTATGGAACCCAGGCTGGCCCGGAACTTGTGATCTTCCTGCCTCAGCCTTCTGAGTGCTGGGATTAAACAGGCATGTGCTACCATGCCTGGCTCAACCAATCAATTAATTTTCCTAGATGGTCTTAAAGGAATCTGACTCAATGGATAGGGAACCATGTTGGCTCTTATCCTTCCAATTCTTCCTGTCTGGAATGCTTTGGGGTGGCTAGGACTTAAGTGGTCCTCTTGTCCATTAGGTGATCGGGCCAATGAGAAAGTCATTCTCTAGAGAAGATTGGTGATTTTGTGGATGGTAGCCTATTTGCAGATGTCTTGTTGTTGTTGTTGTTGTTGTTGTTGTTAAGTGCTGCAGAGTCATGTCCAACTCATAGTGACCCTCGTAGGGTTTTCAGTGGGTGATTGTTTCGGGATTGCCTCAGGAGTGGATTGCCACATCCTTCTCCCATTTTTGTGGTGCTGGGAATTGAACCCAGGACCTCAGAGACTGCAGAGAAGCACTCTACCAACTGAGCTAAACCCCAGCCCGATAGATATCTCTTAGGTAAGCAGATTTACCCTCAATTTGGCAAAGTCACTCTGTTACTATTGGCAAACAGAATTCCTAAGTGCTATGGGCTGGCTGGGAAAGAAAAGAGCTCCGGGTCCCTGCAGATGTGCACCCACCAATCGTGGGATGAGGGAGCTAGGAGGATAGTTGGGGTGGGCTGGTAAGAGCAGGATGTTAAATTAGAAGGCTTCAGTATTGCATGTTTGTACCCCTATTACACTGTCACCCTGTGAGGTGCTCTACCCTCAAGCTTTTGGGGTGATTCGTTAAATGGTTTTAGTCTGAGCCTTAAAACAACAGGCTCAAAGGGAATAGAAATTTGTGAGTTAGGGGTCAATAGGCACTCTCATCCCTGTAGTAGATGACGCCCTGGAGTGCTGGGGAGGAGGTGGCTTCCTGGGCAGCTTCCTGGTCAGTGTGACTGCCCTTTGAACCCGTAGGGGGCACTAAGGAACTACAAGATCTTGCCTCTTCTCTGGTGGAGGCTCAGACCTCCAGCCACCCCTAGCCAAGGAGACAGGAAGGAATGGGGCTGGGCTGAGGCAAGGGCTAGATTATAACGGGTGGGGATGAAATCTTCCCTCTTTCCCTTTCTGCCTCAAGATCTAAAATACAGAGCATCTGATCTGAAAGTTTAGAAGACAATCTCCCATTGCCACCCCTACTGCAATAGGAGCCAGACACTTCTGTCCCTGGACCTTAGACTAGAAATGGGTCTTGGAGGCCAGCCAGTCCTCACCACTCATTTAGCAGCCGAGGGAGCTGGAGGCCTGAGCAGGAAGGTGATGTGTCTAAAGCAATGCAAGGCATTAGCAGCAGCGCAGAGACAAAAATCCTTGCCTTCCACCTTCCAGGCTAGGCTCCCTCCATGTCATCCACTGCCTTGGCCACATTTGTTTTCTTTTCTGGCCCCTGGGGGACTCTGGCAGGGCTAGGGGTCTGATGTGACCTGGAATCTGTTCAATTTCACCTCTCATTGCTCCTGCCGGCTGTGCAGCTCTGGTTGAGGAGGCAATTAGAACCAGACATCCCATAAGGGCATTCCAGGGAGCTCTCTTAAAATTCCACAGCCGCTGGGGACTTGCCTTTTCCTGCAGGAATTATTGGGTGTGTAAATACCTAGTTGTGTAAGACACACAGGGTTGGGGGAGTATACTTACACACACTTACACACACACACACACACACACACACACATTTTCTGTCTGTCTCTCTCTCCCTCTCAAATACACATTTGTCTGCAGATAGAAAAACAGAACTATTCAGGAGCAACCCCTTTCCTTCCTACCTCCCTAAGAGAAAAGCTAGGAATTCACAGGCCACCCCTGGGAACATCTAATTGCTTGTTTCCAGGGATGCGCACTGTACATGTATCAGGCCATGGGTGGCAGGGGGTGGGGACAGGAGACAGGACATTCCAGGTGTTTTTCTACCCCTTGCAGATAGATGTCTGCTCCTCACTGTTTCTACTGGGTTCTGGGGAAAGGCCAGTGGGTGCAGGTGGCCAGTTTAGCTAACATACAATCATAGGATCCCAGCTGAAAGGTGTTACCTCAGTTTATCTGTGGCAATGCAGAGGCTACACCTGACAAAATGGCAGGGCAAGAAACTCCAACCCAGGACCTCTGACTGTGACTAAACTGCCTTATGATCCCCAGTGACTGAACCATTCAAAATAGAAGGGCAGACCCTGCATCATGGGCTGATGGGAGCCCTCTCTGTTTCTCAGGCCTCCCATCTCTCAGTTGTCACCACTAAACCCTGCTTTGGCCAACAACATGCTACTATGTAAGTAGACCCAGAAGTCACTGGGAAAAGGCTAAAGGTATGGGAATACGGATGGGAAACATAAATCCCTTCTTTAACTCGAGGGAGCAGCTTGCCATTGGGACTTATAGCAGGTTGGAAGGGGATAGATGGGACATCCTCTGACTCATCCTCATGCCACATCCATTGCAGAGCTTGAGGTAGAGACCACACCTTCTGTTTCCCAGCCTAGGATGCTTTCGATACAATCACACTGCCTCTCTCAGCTGCTCTATTGGAGGTTCGATATTTGCTTGAATATTCTATATGAACAAGGGCAAGACCATTTTAAAAACCAAAATCAGATCATGATTACCATGATTTTTATTAGACATGCCAAATAACTCTGGCTGCCTTTTAAACATATGTCCTCCGCTTTGTGGTTAATTGGTGATTAATTGCCAGTCCATGCTATCTGTGATTTCATGTTACCAATGGACTTTCCATCTCTGTGCTTTCCCGTTTCCTAGTGATTGCTACTTGTTGACATCCCTTAGGTCTCTGTCTGTGTTCCAGATGCAGCCATATTTACCAGACTGACACACAGGGCCAGGAATGAATTCACCATACCCTTGGCTGGTGCCTTTTGTGTTCAGAAGGAGTACCTTCATTTATTTACTCATTCAACACGAAACCCTTGCTAGTGTTGGGAATTGTGTTGGGTGCCAGGGAGGGGATGAAGGAAGAGAGGGACAGAAAACTTGGCCTTGAGGAATTTAAACTTTGGTAAAGGGAGATGGCTTGTTGTTGTTGTTGTGTGCCGTGGAGCCGAGTCCGACTCATAGCGACCCTCATAGGGTTTTCAATGGCTGACTGTTTCGGGATTGCCTTGGGAGTAGGTTGCCACGTCCTTCTCCCATTTTGTGGTACTGGGAATCAAACTCAGCACCTCAGAGACTGCAGAGCAGCGCTCTACCAACTGAGCTAAATCCCAGCCCCCAAGGGAGATGGCACATGCCTACAATTAACTCTAATACAGAGTTAATTGAGAGAGAAAGAAAGATGAGATGAGTTCATGGGAGAAGAAATCATTTTTGTTGAGAGCAAGTATGGGAGCAGTCAGGGAAGATCTCCTGGAAGCTGTTGTTGCTAACTGTCGTGAAGTATGTAGTGACCCTACATACAACAGAATGAAACCCTCCCTGACACTGTGCCATGCCCAATACTATCGTCAGTGCTTCTCTGCTATTCATAGAGTTTTCAATGGTGGATTGATTTTGGGGAGTGGGTTGCCAGGTCCTTCTCCCTAGCCTGCAGCACCTGGTGCTCCCAGGCGGTCTCCCATCCAAGGACTTAAACAGGCCCAGCCCTGCTTAGCTTCAGAGATCTGATGGGACTAGATGCTAGGGTGCTATGGCTTCAGACCTCCTGGAAGTAGTGGCATTGAAATTGTGCCTAGCAGGATTCATGGGCTTCTGACATGCAGAGATGGGGGAGGAGGAGGGAGCAGGACATTCTAGATGGGAGTGGCAGGGAGGAAGGAGAGTGATGATTTGTTAGGTAACTGTGGAAGGGGCAATCAGCATCAGACCCTGGATAGTCAAGAGTGTCAGGTAGAGGAGTTTGAGCATTAGATATTCTGAGTGGACAAATCACACGGGCATACGTGCCCCTGAGAAAGGCGAGAAATGGCAGAATGTGGAGGGTAGATATCCACATGACCCTGGAGCACGTGATCAGGCTCATCTACTCGGCTTCTCTCTGTCGTGTCACATAGGGCCCTGCTCTATGCATGTCCCTCCTAGTCCTCAGCAGGACTCCAAACAGCCCAAGAGAGATCTACCATGTTGACACTGTGCTTGAATGTGTACAAACACATACTGACCCCTGGCAGAATTGATACCACATGCTTTGCTAAAGAGGGCTGTGTTTTTTCTTTATAAGAAACCAGAGAAATTTGTAGAAACCTCTGAGATCTAGGTAATGCTTAGATTTCTTCCATTGCTTCTCTGTTAAGAGGTTGTCTGTTCCATGCTTAAATGTCTGCGGTGACAGCTAACTTCCTCAAGAGGCAGTGCATGCGCAGGGCAGCTATGGGCTCACTGATGCAATGGGGTAGAAACTACACTACCCTCCTCTCTGCCCACCCTCACCAGATAGCACTGTAACAAGAGCCCTGTCTGTGTATGTTGAGTGGTACCAGAAGAGCAAGATCTCCTTCTTCCAGAGCATGTGTGTTTCTTAGTAGGTCCCTGGCATCAATGACTCTGCTAGGAGCATCACTGCACAGTTTTCCAAGAGCCTTCCTTCATAGCCTTTGTTCTTCTAATGTCCACAGCACTGCTGTGAACAACTTTGTGGCATCTTCATTTTATGTATCAGGAAACAGTGTCCCTACAAAGACTTGTTCCAGGTTGAACACCAAGTCAAGATCAAAGCCAAGGTCCTGGTCCCTTTTCTTCTGGCTCCAAATCCTAGACTTTTCAGCACTGTGGACTTCCACACTATGTGTCTCCCTGGGAGTTTGTGGTTCCAAGATGAACTCTATCTTAGCTCTGGGCCAGAGTCAAGAGGCTGAGAATGACTTCCTTGGGGCATGTTATAGTTTGAATGTAAGAATGTCCTCCCAAGCTGGGTGTGGCGATGCACACCTGTAAGGAAGGAGAATGTGTGTTTCTAAACATCAGCTGTGGAACATTGTTTCCTTTCATTAACAAAAAATGCGTGATGGACATAAAATTAGTTTAGTCAAAGAGAGAGAGAAATGGTGTGTGTGCACATGAGCACGCCCGTGCCTAGGGGTCTACATTACACCAGGCTGAAATGTGTAGCTAGCAGGCGTTTCCTTCCTGTTTCTCTTCCAGAAGTATAACCAAGTCTCTGGTCTCAAGGAAGTCACTGCAAAGTGGCAAGGCCAGAGCGCGTCATCGTCACCGCCACCTTGTCTGTTGGGCAATGAAGCATATGCCCAAGGGGCAGGAAAGCCTCAGGCCTTGTCAGTCATAGTAGTGGTATTACAGAAACAATGACAGCCATTGTCCATGCTTTCAAGCACCTCTACCATCAATCCCCAAGGAAAATCATCTGTTATTTATCCTTCTTCAAGTTCTCTGTTATAACCTTTTATCCAGGGATTTAGAGGTCTCGGTTTCTTCATTTGTAAAATAGGCATAAGTGCAGGAGACAACCATGGAGGCTGCAAGGCAATTGTTCCTAAAAGATATTCCTGATTCTAAAGGAGGAGAGGGCTGGGATTTAGCTCAGTGGGTAGAGCGCTGCGCTGCAGTCTCTGAGGCCCGGAGTTCAATTCCCAGCACCTCAAAAATGGGAAAAGGGCCTGGCAATCCATTCCCAAAGCAATCCCAAAGCACTCAGCCATTGAAAACCCTATGAGGGTAGCTATGAGTTGGATACTGACTCGACGGCACCTAACAACAACAACAACAACAAAGGAGGAGAAAGATTAGGCACCGTGGAACACACTTGCAGTTTAAGCACGCCAGGAGGCTAAAGCAGGAGGCTCACACATTTGAGGCCAGAGGCGGCCTTGTAACTTAGCGAGACCCTGTCTCAAAAGTAAAAAAAGGAGCTGGAGCTGTACTTCAGTAGTGGAGCACTTGCAAAGTATGCCAAAGCCCTGGGTTCAGCTCCCAGTACAGCAAATATAAGTAAATAAGCAAATAAATAAATAAAAGGGGAAAAAATATAATGTCACTTGTGGGTCCAAAACTGGTAGGAGTGACTGAGGTTTAGTGGTGAGGGATGGTCTCACCTACAGGCAGCTTCTAAGGCTAGGAAACGCAGAGGCAGGTCTGAAGCAGCAGGCTCTCAGATTCCTGCTGTCCCTTGCTCCGGCATTCCTGAACAAGCTGGCCCTCTCTTTCCTCTCTCTTCATCACTAGCACAGTTCACAAGCCCAACTCATAGCTGTCTTATTTCTTCCTCACAATATTCTTTTTGGTCGATCTTTCCACTGACACACTGTCATCCCACAGCTCTGTGTCTGAAAGTGCAGATCCTTGTCTTCTCAGAAGTTGTGACCCTGGAGCAATTTTCCCCACACTGCCCAGTAAGTCCTCTTCAACCTTCTGTTGGGACCACCAAGTGCTCCCGAGTGGAGGGATCTGCTCAGTCTCCCAGGCCATCCTCTCTCCGTGCAGCCAGGCCTCTGGGCTCTGAGAGAGACAGTAAAATGACATGAGGTATGTGGAAATGTTTAACAGAGTATATTCCTACATGTGTGGGTTAGTTTATTCAGACATTCAGCAAGTATGTATTATGTACCTACTATGTGTCTACAGCTGTACCACTGTGGTATCCAATCCTGTCAGATCTCAGAAGCTAAACAGGGTCGGGCCTGGTTAGTACTTGGATAAGAGACCACCTGGGAACACCAGGTGCTATAGGCTTACGAGAAAGACCCAGCAACTCACTCCCAAAAAACAATCTGCCATTGAAAACCCTATGAATAGGAGAGAGGCACTGACAATACTGTTTTGGCTATTGTACTTAGGGACGCTATAAGATGGACCCAGACTTGATGGCACCTAACAACAACAACAAATGCTCCTGGAAAATAATAAGTACTTTGTTGGGGTATAATGTGGGCATAAAAAATGAATTCAAATTGTCTGCCTTTGAAATCTAGAAAGATCCGTGAGTAGTAGGGAAGTAGGTAAATGGAGTCATCAAAAAGATAAATGAGTTGTTTTTTACTCATTGTTTTGGGTAGAGGTTGATGAAGAGATCTGAGCTGTCCTGTGGACATGGTTGCTGACAAGATTATATGGAGGTGAGCACGGACAGGTGTCAGCCAGAGCCACATAATGGCTCTCCTTCAAGAAAGGAATGACACAGGCCTGCTTTCCACAGCCTGAGCTTGGGCTTTGGAAACCAGGTCTATCACACATCTTTCCCTAGTACGGGGGCTTTTGGGTCCTATTTTCTTAGCCAGAACACTGGACACAAAAGTCTTCTCTAAAGATACGTGCACCCATTCCTTCCTCCATTTGGAAGCCTCAGAATTTTTAGGGGTCTATGAGTATTGCAGGAGGGATGTGTGATATATTCTTAAAATTCCAAACATCCTATAAGAAACCATGTGCCCTTACATTGAGGTTTTATTTGGCCAGTGTAATATCAACCAGTCATGTTGATCAGAGGCTCTGGTGTGTGCTTTGATGAATAAAAAAGAGAAGTGAAATAAAGCCTGCTGCTTAATAAGTTCAGTGTGTTTAGAAATCAAAATTCTTTCAGACACAGGGCACAGAAAGGTTAAGAATATAATAAAACTGAAGATATAATTGAAAACGTCAGTCATCTACTCCTTCAACCCACTGCTCTTGTTTTCCAGTTGATGACCCAGAGGCAAGAAAAAGAAAGGAAGTTGTCTGAGGTCAGAGAATCTGTTGGCAGCAAGGTCAGATCCAGAGCCCATGCTGTCAGGCCCATGCGCCGTTCACTGTGCTACATGTTCCTGGATGGGATTACCATCTACTAAACCAGCATGAAGGTATTAGGGAAGCCAGGCACCTTTCTAGGCACCACCTGGGTGTCAGAGGGAAAGGGATGCAGCACAGCTTTTCCCGGGCTTCTCCCCATCTGAGCCCAGTCACCTGAGGCGCTGTCACTCCAGTCCACGCTTGATGGGATTTCCTAAGGCAAGGAGTGGACTGATAGGCAGGAACACCCTGGAAGGATCTTGGGGGAGATGAACATCCTCTCCTTATCTTCAAAGCAAAAGTTCAGGAAGGGAGATGGCAACGCTTCCCAGAATTCAGGATGAAGCAAAACACAAATGACTGATCACACTGGTATCTCAGCCGTGGGACAGGAAGACAATCGCCCGGGCTAGGGAAATTGCTTGTCAGTAAATAAGGGAGTGGGACACCTAAGAACCATCTCCCATCTAAAAAGGGGACACATGGGTAAATTTCATTTTTCCAAACAGAAGGGATTACATGTAGGGACTCAAAGTTGTGAGCTGTGGAAGCAAGGTGTAAGGTTATCAGTAAATTTGTTGTTGTTAGGTGCTGTCGAGTCGTGTCTGACTCATAGCAGCCCTCATAGCATTTTCAATGGCTGATTGTTTCCAGATTGCCTCAGGAGTGGATTGCCATGTCCCCATTCTCCCATTTTTGGGGTGGTGGGAATTGAACCTGGGACCTCAGAGACTACAGAGTGCTGTTCTACCAACTGAGCTAAATCTCAGCCCTGTCAGTAAATAGCAAGTCATATATAAACTTCCCATTTAGGATACTAGAACTCTGGGGAAACTGAGCAAGGAAAATTGAGGTTCACAATGACCAGCCATGTTTTCACCTAAGAAGGACAGAGATGCCTCATTCTGTCCCATCTCATGATTACATTTGGAATGTACAATTCCTTTTTCTGTTTTAGAGGGCTTTCACAATTTAATAAAATATACATTTTGGATTTTTCCAGATCTCTCTGGCTTCCACAGATCCAAGATTCTATCCTGACCCTGCTTTCTTCCAATGAAGTTCATAGACTCTGATTACAATTGGGTAAGCTTAATAGTTGTGGCTGGGGTTGAAAATTGGTACAGTGCTGCTCTGCACTTTCTGAGGACCTGTGTTCCAACCCTAGGACTGCAGAAATGGGAGAAGGACATAACAATCCACTCCCGAAGCAATCCCAAAACAGTAAGCTGTTGAAAACCCCATGAGAGTTGCTATGAGTCGCACCCAACTCAATGGCACCTAACAACAACAACAACAACAACAACCACAACCACCACAACAACAAGCTTCATAGTCACATCCAGCTCTTGACAAGAAATAATGGGCTAGACATGATCACATGGTTCCACTTTTCAGAGATTCTAATTAGTCTGGGAAACTCAAAGGCTGTTTGAATGCAGACATCACTCTTGTTCTCAGACAGCATTCCTGTCCCCGTCTCCTCATTCTACAAACATTTATTAATCACCAAGTGTAAGCCAGGCTTTGGGATAAACATGGTAGGTGGGACTCCAGTGGGAGGATGTGACAGGAGGATGGCTGGGCACACAGCCCTTTCCTGGTAACGGATGGTAAATGATCCTTATGCTCAGTGGCTAGGAGGGAAAACACAAACTGAGAAACAATTCCTAGCAATGACTGGGGTTCTAGTGGTCACTCAACAGACATTCAATAACAGAACAATGCTCTCTACAAAATCAGAGCATAATCATCTTCTTTGATATAGGAGCTACTGGTCTTCTTCCATAAAAACACATGTGCCAACAATCCAGGGGCAGCCACAGCTCTTTCTTCTCTGGCCATGACTGCTCCATTGCCAAACCTTGTGGATTATGATGACCCAGTTGCCTCCTGACTCACTCTGCTTCTTCACATCTCCCACCACTATTCGATGCATAGTCACCATCTCTCAGGACGACAGCCTCTGAATGGGTCACTGTGCCCACTCCAACCCTCCTCCCCACAGAAGCCACCTGGATCTTCCAGAAAAGAAAATCTAATTATTCCACTTCCTGTTTTAAATTCCTTCCAGTTAATGTTAGGTCCCTAGCTGGCTTAGGCATTAGCAAGCCAGGTGGAGGTAGAGGGGCCTGAAAATGGTTCCTGCCCTTCTGCCATGATGAAGAAGCCACATGGGTCGCTGAGGACACGAGATGGACATTTTCAAGTGGGTCCCACACCCTACCCAAGCCATGTACAAAACAAAGACCCTAGACCTAGTCACATTGGCCTTCCACAGCTGGGTGCCCAGGGTTGAGGTCACACTAGGCGATCCCTAGTTTGAATAAAACTAGAGGGAACATGTGCCCACACTCTTTTCTTTCACAAATGCTCTCTCTCTTCCTATCTCTCTGCTTCTCTTCTCTTCTCTCTCCAGTAACCACGTGCATGCCTCTTTCTTCTTGTGGGCCTATCATTTTCTCTGTCCATCCAAGGCATCTTTGCTTCTAAAAGCCTGCTTAGCCCTTCTATACTCTTTGGCTTCTTTACCTTTACTTGGGGAGTAGAAACATCCTTATGTCAATTCACCTTGGGAACACAGGTTTTTCAAATTTCATTTCCAGGTTTACCTAAGCTTCTCCAGGTGCCTCAGTTTTTCCGGTAATTATTGCTTAAAAATGTACTATCTTTAACAAGCCTTGTCTATACTCTCCACTATGACTTCTGTGTCAGGTATACATTCTTTTATATGTTGAATACAAGGACCAAGGTTTTGCTGCCATATTCCCAGACCCATGCTCTGGATTCACCTACCCATGCTCCCTATGTCTCCTCGATAACATTAAGACCTCTTCATGTGCCTTGTTGGGCCCTGCATGGCCTGGCATCTCCTGTTTGCCTGGACTCTGACTCTTTTGCTATAGCCATGCTGCTTTTCTTTCATTTGCTCCTACTCAGTAAGTTTCCTCCTACCCCAGGGCCTTTGTATATACTATTTCCACCGATGAATACCTTTTCTTTCTGTCTTAAACTGTTAATACTTTTCCTTTACATATAAGCCTACTTGTCACTCCTCTGGGAAAAACTTCCTCCACATCCCAGTCTATATTAGGCTATCCATTTATATACATTTAGGGCTCCATGGACATCTCTTTTATAGTCTGCTATGGTTTAGATTGGGATGTCCCCCAAAGGTCATGAGTTTGAATGTTTGGTCTCTGGGTGGTGGGACTATTTGTGGAAGTCATGGAACTTTGAGAGATGGGACTCAGCTTTACAAAAGGGTCACTGGAGGCGGGCCTTTGGAGTTTCTTACCTGGACCCACAGCTCTAGTCTATCTCTGTCTCCTGCTCAATGATGACATGAGGTGATCTGCCACTGCCCAGCCTCCTACCTAGATGCTTGCCCCCCCAACCACACCTTGCCTCTATTATGGACTTATCCTCTAACTGTGAGCTCCAAACAAATCTCTCCCTTCATAAGTTGTTTCTTTGGTTTTTCTGCTACAATGACAACAGCTGACTAACACATAGCTCTAAGACAGTTCAACTTTAATTTGGTGTGCACTCATTTGGTTAATATGTAACTCCTCCTCCAGACTGAGCCCTGTAGCATCCGATCCCGTCAGATCTCGGAAGGTAAGCAGGGTCGGGCCTGGTTAGTACCTGGATGGGAGACCGCCTGGGAACACCAGGTGCTGTAGGCTTGGGAGAAGGACCTGGCAACCCCCTCCCCAAAATCAATCTGCCATTGAAAACCCTATGTACAGCAGAGAAGCACTGACAATAGTGTTTCCCCTGTTGTACAGAGGGTCGCTATGAGTCGGATACCAACTCGACAGCACCTAACAACAACAACAACCTCGAGACTGAACCCATAAGGACAGGAAAAATGACTGTGTCACATGGTAGTGATATTTAAGCATGTTCAACAGAATGAAGGGAGGAGATCATGCTTGGCCCATGGGCTGTGCACATTTCAGAAGCTGAATGGCAATGGGAAGAAGAGACATGTTAGGAGCCAGGAGAGCTTGTGGGAGTCCCTGATCCTCCCTTGCCTTGCTCTGTGCCTCTCCCTTGGCAAGGCCCTGTTCTCTAGACATGGTGGTCTCCTGCCCAAGCTGGGGCTGAGCCAGCCCACTTTGCTGTGTGGGGTCTGACAGACTCAAAGTGAGTGTTAGCTCCACCTCCTTCAAGCTGCCTTTCAGCCTTCTATTTAATTCTCTGAAACATTACCGGGTTTAACATCTTCCAAGTTCTCTAAGTTTGGAAATCTATGAGGGCCTGAGCTAAGCCAGTGGCAGTGAGAATGAGACAGTGCTGGCTAGGCAATGGACAGTGGTTCTCAAAGGAACACCAACATCACCGGGGAAGCTGGAAATGGTGTTGACGAAGCCTGCAGGAGGTTCCACCATCGGCTCTAGTTTGCTTAGAGGGTGAGGGTGAAGGATGGGACAATGCTGAGGGCAACGGGTGCTGCGAGGGCCATGTAGACACCTGAGAGTATTAGAGTGCTTGGCTTACCTGTCTCTGAATAGTATCAGCTCCCTGACTTCCAGAATCTGCCTGTAGGGTATGGGGTGGGGTCTAGGGTCTTCTTGTAGGCCATCCATACACAGAAACCCCACTTTTATGAGGGACACTTAGGAAGTTAGAGTTAGGGAGAGACTCACATCCAATTTCATGAGATGTCCCAACACAGCTTGAAGCAGGATGAGGCCCTGGGACATGGGACCATCCCATGCACCTGTGTCTTGCAACATCTGGAGAGCCTAGACACAGGGAGAGTCAAACAGCACTGGAGAGACTTCACAGTTTCCTTTCCCCGGAAACATCCTGGGCCCAAGTGATCCATCTGTGCCTGAGAGATCCCTCTCCTCATAAGGCCTCCGCACACACACTGTGCAGTTCCCAAGAATGCTTTCTATTCTTGGCAAATAATTCAAACATTTTGGTAGGTAGGGCCTGGAGGGGATGTGCAGTCACAACCCCACCCGCATCACTGCAGTTTTGCACAATAAACCCAACATCTGGTTTCTTGTTAGTGTCATTACCAGTGGGATGCTGATGAGACCAGGGAGCCATTGTTATAAATCCACAGGACTTGGAATCCAATTAACTCTTTCTACACTCTGTACTGACATATTTTATTTGTGCCTTGACCATATTCCTTTTATGTTTGCTTGCTTATTTCACTACATACAAGAACAATATATGTTGATAATAGATATCTCTGCCTTTTAATACTCTTTTGTACATGCCAAAGTTTTTTTTCAAGGAATATTTGTCATCATCAACATCATGGTTATAATTATTTAAAAGCTAATGTTCAGAGATCCTGGGATCTCTGAAGATGAGGCTAGAAAAGTCTATTCATTTATCTGCACATTCAATAAATATTTATTAAGCACTTATTATATGAGAAGCACAGAAAAGGATGTGGCAATCCACTCCTGAGGCCATCCTGAAACAATCAGCTTTTGAAAACCCTATGAGAGTCACTATGAGTCAGACACAACTTGATGGCATCTAACAACAAACAACAACAATATGTCAGGCACTGTCTAGGCACTGGAATCCAACAATGAATAAAATAAAGTTCCAGCCCTTGTGGAGTTTATATTCCACTGAGGAAGATAAGTTACAAATATGTTAATAGATCAGCATATAGGACATCAGATGGTTATATATGCTTTGCTAGAAATGAAAGAAGGAGAAGGGGAAGGGGACGCCAGAACTGAAGGTGCCAGCTTACATGGGGTGGGGAGGAAAGGCCTCACTGCTGAGGGACCTGAAAGAAGAGGGTGGGTCCTGTAAACATGCGAGGGAATAGCACTCAGGAGGAAGGAACTGTGGGGCAAAGGTACTGAGATAGGAATTTGCCTAAAGCTTGTCATAGTCATGTGACTGGCATTGGAGAAGGAGCAGAGATGAGTTTAGCACAACAGAACAAAGTGAGGTAGAGTAGGACTCTGCTACTCTGAGCAAGGTGGTAAGCATGGGATTTTCTCACAAGGGGTTCCAGGGCATGACTTCCAGGTTTAACAGGAGCTATTTGAGAATAATAGTAGCAGGCAGTGGAGGAAGTAGTGACCAGTTAGGAGGCTGTTGCAATCCTCCACCTCCAAGTGGAACATGGGAGGCTGCATTTAGGGTGGGAGCGAAGGAGGTGGTGGGCAGTGAGTCTTGTCTGAAGGGCAAGGCAGCAGGATTTGCTGGCTGGGTTGGCTGTGAGACAGACTCCAAGTTCTCATCTTGGGCCACAGGACAAATGGAATTATCTATAACTGAGACGAGAAGACTGGACAGGGAGTTAGGGAGGTGCCACCTGCAGCTCAGCCTGGGAGTTCAGTTTGAGAAGTCAGTGACACATAGACACATATTAAGGCTAGCATTTCAAGAGACCTGTGAAGAAATTTTCAGTCTCACCCAAGGACAACACAGAAATCCAGCTTCTCGTGATGTTGTGAAGGGCAAACTGTAGGACAGGGGACTGGAGCTGGGGGTCCACAGGGAGGCTGTGCTCTGGGAGCTGAGCAGGGGCGCCCTACAAGGGCAGAGGAGAATGAAGAGAGCAAGCAGAGTTAAGAGCTATTTAAGTGGTAGAAACTACTGAACAAAACCCCAGGATTTGGCCTGGGGTTTTGGACAAGGTGGCAAGATTAGATGTCAAGGCTGAGAGATAAAGATCAGCTCAAGAACTGTGATCCCAGCAGGGCAAGGTCAGAATGATGCCCAACCCCTCCACACTGTGAAAAAGTTCCCACGTTCCAGCCAATGGTCTGCTCTTCAAGTCATGCCCAGGACATCCACACTACAGGGTCCCACCCTGTCACTACCAAAGGAAGTCATCTCAAGTTCGGACAATAGGTAAAATCCAAGACATGTTCCCAGTTTGAATCCTAATTAATAGCATGTAAACTTCCATTTAAATGCTTGGCTTTTTTCATAAGTAAAAACCAAGCAGAGTTCTGCTATTCCCATGCTGCTGTTCTGCCATTATCTTCATCTGGTAATGACTTGCTTTCCTGTTAAAACTTTCAAGCATTCCTTCTGTGCCGTATCTGTTACACAAAGCAATACATAATGGACTAGACAGGATTATTGGCCCAAATGGCCCCACCAGATGTGATATGGAAGAGGTTTTCTAGAACCACACATATATCTCTGGCCTCACACAGCTGTTCACTGTGAACAGGAAGATTCACACGCAGTCACCACAATGGGCCATGTGGGGTGCAGAATCAACCATCCATGTTGAGTTGGAAGTAGCAGGTAATGAGGGGGGATTCCTCAGGTCTCAGCTTCTGGCCCTGGCAGCCGCTGGCTATTGCTGTAGGATGTCATTTGCAGACTGTGGGTTTGCTTTCTAGAAAGCAGCACAGGGATGGAAGATGACATTGGAAACCTAGACTCTGAAGTGGTGCTGTTACTGCCAAATCCTGGGGTTTGGGCCAAATTGTATCACCACTCTGAGCCTCAATGTCATTGTCTTTGGACTGGGGATAACACAGCTCTTTTCTTACATTGTCTTTGTCAGGAATTTCTACTAGAATTTATGTTAGCCTCATAGAAGTGTTGGGAAATGGTGGTTCCATCTATCTGGAACATTCTCAGTACTGGGTTGCTGAACACAGGGCCTCATGGCTGCTAGGCAAGTGCTCTACCACTGAGCCCCCCTCCAGGCCCTCTTAGATATTTTTATTTTGAGAAAGTGTTTTTCTGAGTTACATAGGCTGCCTCTGGCCTTGACCTCATGAGCCTCCAGCCTCTGCCTTCTGAGTAGATAAGATCACAGGCATGTGCTCTCTGGAGTGTTCTTTATCACATTATCCCCCCCTTCACCTCAAAATTATTGCCTTTGTAGACTTTTTCATTATTAGAATTAACCAGTTGCATTAATTTTCTTACTTATGCTTTGTATGTTGGTTTTATTCAATACTACATCCCCAAAGCTGAGTATAGAGCAAGTGTGCAGTAGGTATTTAATAAATACCCATTGGGTGAATGGATAGTGGATGGAAAGATAGGTGAGCAAACTATCAACATTTTATGTCACTTAACATTATCTGTCTGGTTTCATAATTATTTCTGGCCATGAGGTCTTTAAAAATAGGAACACATTCTACTTTATCGCTGTGTCTTAGACATAGGAAAGCAATTACTCAGTAAATAACCGTTAGATATACCCACTGTTGGCCCTGGTAATTTCAAAATGCTCTGCACACACCTCTGTCAGAAATAACTTCACTCCAGCAAGGCACCGTGGTGCACGCCTGTAATTCCCAGCGACTCAGGAGGTGGAAGCAGGAGGATTGCAAGTTTGAGACCAGAGCCAGTCTGCGTAACTTAGTGAGACTCTGTCTCAAAAAGTAAAAAAAAAAAAAAAGAGCTGAGGGTATAGCTCAGTGGTACAGCACTTGCAAAGCATGCAAGTGTGAAGCCCTGAGTTCAACCCCCAGTACTGCAAAAAAACAAAAACAAAAACAAAACAAAACAAAACAAAAAAACACAACCAACCAATCAACCAAACAACCAACCAAAAAAAAACTAACTTCACACCATCTCGCTTCTCAATCAACTAAACCAGAGTTTGGCACAGGGCCTTGTACATAATATGTGCTCAGAGTATGTTAGTGGAAAAAAGGAAGAAAGAAAGATAGTCGGGAACCTGTCATAGCTCTGAGGAAAGCATTGGCTGCAAGTTTAAATGTGAGGCCCCAAAGCCAAAATGTCAAAAGGTACCTTTTGGTCTTTTGTTATCTGGAAAAGTCAAGAGAGCTTCAGCTCTTCAATTGATGGTCCACATTGCCTCCCACACAGGTACAGGAAGCAGGCGATGTGGAAAGGAGTTTAGAAAGTCGTGGTTTCCTACTATACAGCTATACAGTATAGAACAGAGGTCATAACAGTTGGCCAGAAAAATGGTGACCGCAGCACTTATATGCACATCCGATTAGCCATGGAGTCTTAGTTGTTTCTTCACTGTTTCTTGGACATAAAGACTTATATGAGGAAGGGATGGAGAACATGCAGTACAGATCATGAAATCATTTTCACTCTGTTGAATGGTCAGCGTTCTTTTCTCTGTATGGACACAAAACTAAGCTGGGGTTTAAAATGTGAGCATTGTCGTGTGCACTGGTGAATTCATCAGAGCTTGCAGGGCCTCTTCCCCACCGGGCTGCAACTCTTTGTCTAATGTCTCCTATACTTGTCTCTTCTCAGGCAGGCCTAGCCACATACTGAACTGAATGCAGGTTGCAATCACCAAAAAGCCCTGAATGGAAAATACGAGACTTGGAAACAGCACTGTTTTTGCCAGAGGTGGATAAACATTGAGGTGGCCGGTTGTCCTCCACCTAGGCCACCTGCACCAGTGATAGATAGCTGTATGTATACATGGCAGGGGCAGCCCGGGCTGCTCCTGAAGGTCCCTTCATTCACTTTGTCAGGAACAGGAGGGAGAGCCACGGTTAGGTCAGATTTTGAGGTCTGGTATTTCTTATTCCACGTGGTAAGTAACAAGTCACAGCTTTACAAAACATTAGTTTTTTTTTAAAGACTGGATTATACTGCAACTTGCTTTCCTCAGATGGAGAAGTATAATTCTTGAGAGGGGTGAACATTAAGACTGACCTAATTTGAATTGTAAACCTGTACTATAGTCTAGTAATAAAAATCAGTAAATCGTATATAAAGAAATAAAGGCTACCCAGGCTCAAAAGCCAGGGTAGAGATGGACTGCAATTGCAGACTTAAATCAGGATTCATATGCATATTATTTACCCCTCAGATCCTAATGAAATGCTACTGTTATTGTTGTTAGGTGCCATTGAGTCAGTATCCAACTCATAACGACCTTATGGACAACAGGCAAAACAGTATTATTACTGCTTCTCTGCTATTTATAGAGCTTTCAATGGCAGATTGTTTTTTGGGAGTGGGTTGGTGGGTCCTTCTCCCAATGCTACTGCAGGACTCATTAAATAAAAGTCTACTGTGTTACATTATACAAAATGGGACTTAGAATAAAATTCTTGAAGATTAAAAAATGGGACATACTTCCTGTTGCATATGATTTTCTAAAAGAAATATTTTAGGAATACAATATGTATATTTATGATGTGTATTATGTTGGGATTCACCAGCTTATTTTGAAATTAAAAGAAAGGAATAATTTATTAGAAAAGTCAGAGATGGAAGGCGATTCATAACCAGAGTATCTAATACTGTCTGTAAAATAAGCAGGTTGATCTAGAGCTGAGATTTCCAAATGCCAGTTCTTGGATTGAAGCCAGGGCCCAGAAGTATATTGAATCACCTCACAAGCTAATTCATCAGGCAGATTGCCAGGCCCCATCCCTGGGGCTTCTGAGTCAGCCAACTAGGTCTGGGAACCACAGGATTCCAGGTGCTATCCCAGACATGACATCCAAGGAGACTGTGATGCCAGGCTTGTCCCTGCCCTTCATCACTAATGATGGTCAGGGTGAGGGTGGAAATGTCATTAGGTTCCATGTGCATCAGGACTGGTCCTCTGTGCTAAAAAGGACTTTGGGACTCCAATATTTGTTCAAGCTCTTTAATTTATAGGTGACATTCTTCCAGTTGCTAATTGCAAACCTACAACTCCAGCCACACCGATTTCATTCGGCCATTCATGTATCCATGTCACAAATATTTACTGAGAGCCTACTGAGAATACACCAGTCAGTTCTGTTGACACTACCAGTGAGGATTACAGACCATTCCCCAGAGAGTTACAACTCAGGGATAGTGGAGAAAGAGCAGAGTGATAGGCAGGCATGGAGGAGGAGGACCTCATCCAGATTTTTGGGAAGGCCACTGATGCTGGTGGATGAGTGCAAGTTAGTCACTGTGAGAGTGAGGGACCTATCATTCCCCATCCTGTGGGGACAAGCACATTTCAACTTCAAACTGAAAAAAAGAGGATAGGAATCTAGGCAGGGTACTAGGCAGCCAAGAGGATCTGTCACAGAAGGCTTCACAATCAATCAGTGCACTATGCTAATGTGCTAGTGTTGGTAACTTTCCCACAAGATGTTAACACTGGAGAGGCTGGGAGAAGGGTAGATAAAAACTCTTGAGTGTCCTTGAAACTCTTTTGCAAATTTAAAATGATTTAACATAGTCATTTGGAATAGCAAAGCCAGGGCAGAGATGCAAATAGTGACTGTGGGGATAACCACAGTAGGCATAGTTGACAGGTATTTAGCAGCTGGAATGAAGAGAACTCAGACACAGAGAGAAATGGAGAAGATGAAGGCGATTGGTGCTTTGGCCAAGAGTCCTGGGTGGGGGGGGAGAGAGCATGGAGTGTCAGGCCTCCATGGGAGGCGGGAGGTGAGGTGAGAGGGGTCGGGGGAAGGGAGGCTCTCGAGGACACACACCAGAGACAGCTTTAGAGAGTCAAATCCATTTATTTTAAGGAGAGGCTCAGCTTACATAGCAATCAGTGTAAAGCTAAAGTAAGAAATTATTGCATCAGAATCGCACTATGTAGCAAGCACCAATCAGTGTGCTTGTTGAATTAGACTACCCAATAAAGCTTGGGCATGCCTCAGGCAAGTCTGGGGCATGCCTTAAGCAAGCCCAGGAAAAGAGGAAACAGGCAGGAGAGTATGTGCGGACAAACAAGGTTGGCAATGGCAACTATCCCTTCACATGGGCCTGTGTGACTGGGTGTGTGCCTCAGCTCACAGACAAGTAGGCTTAGTGTGCTAAATCTGAGAGGCCCGCACATGGGCAAGGTACACCTCAGACCAGCCCTTGTCCTTCCCCACAATGGAGGAAGGATAAGAGGATCACATGTGGACACCGTGAGCCCCAGGTGCTTGTGGGAGCTTTAGGGAGAGATGGTTGTGAGAGCATTGGATATCTAGGTCTGGATTTACAAGAGAGACTTAAAATCACTGAGAAACAAACGAGGAAACCATGACTATGAAAGCAATTGCAATAATTGGCAGAGATGGATTTTCAGAGTGTTCAAGGAAGAGGGAAGGTCCACCTTTGGGAAGGTCACATAAGATAAGGACACTATGAATAGGTTTTTGGCAACTTTGCTGAGTTTCAATTAATTTTTATCTTTCAACTAAAGGTTTGATAGTTCATAAACTATATAGAAGCATCAGTCAATGTTTTCAAATACCTACTTTTGATGAAACAAACCTGAGCACCAGCCAGCCTGTGACTGAGGAGAAATCATGTGTAATCTTGGGGGCCAGGCAGGCCCAAGTTCAAATCATGACTCTGTCACTTGCTAGGTAAGTAACCTTGAGCAAATTACTTAATCCGTCTCTTGAATGCACATTACTTCATGTGGAAACTGAGGCTGGTAATATGCACCTTGCCTTTTGAGGATTAGCAAGAATGTGTGTATAGCTCAGCCATGGTGTCTTGCACATAGCAGGAGCTCAACTAACAGAACCATTATTAGGCACCAAATGCTCCTCTTCTGGGCTCTAAAGACCATGTACCTCCAGCTCCTGGGTCACTGGCTACAATATCCTGATAATGCCCAATCTTTCTGAGTCTCTCCCAAGCTTGCCCTTTACCAGATGGCTGGCTTCTTAGGTCTGTCTTCTTTCACTTGGTTTGTTCATCAGCCAGCACAGAGCTGACCTCCTGGAGGGACTTTCATTCTGAAGGATCAGGAGGAGGCACAGGAGGGGAGCCCAGCTGTAGAAATTGATTCTACTGAGACTCACTGGAAGTGCAGTTTGAAAACAAGAGTCACGTGCTCACATGAAGGTCATTCATCAAACTCTGCAAGCACTCTAGCTCCGGAATTCTCAAAGAAAGAATGGCAAATCAAAGACACTGATGAGGACACTTGGCACAACTTGTTAATTGGCTGATTCACCCAAACTCAGAGTATGATTCTGTAATTATGGAGAATGTATCTTTCTGAATCAAAAAGAGTAGGAAAAAAAAGAGAGACATATGCATCAGAATACATAGTTTGATTAAAGATTGTGGTCAGGTGCCTGTTACAAAAAGGAATCTGAAAGAGTAGCAGTTTGGGTGCCAGGTACAGGAGTTTTCAAGTAATTTTATTTGTTCTACCAGAAGGGCCACAGAAGCCAGAGGCACCCTAGGCTACCAACAAGTGAGAGTTGAGATTGGTTCATACGCCCACCACTTGACTTTCTAGCACTGGCATAACAAGTCACCACAATCCAGGGGAGAGATCACTTGCCTCACAATTCCAAAGGCCAGAAGTTTGAAGTCACAGTATGGGCAGATCTGGCACCTTCTTTGGGGCTCCAGGGAGAATCTGTGCCTCACTTCCCTCCCAGCTCCTGGTGGCCGCTGGCTACCCTTGTTCCTTGGCTTTTAGATGCGTTGTTCCAATCTCTACCTCTGTCTTCACATGGTGTTTTCTCCCCCGTGTCTATGTCCCACTATTCCTGTCTTCTAAGGATGCCAGTCATTGAATTAGGGCCCCTCACTCAAGCTAGTATGACCTCCCCTTCATTTGATTATATCCACAAAGACTCTATTTCTGAATAACGTTGCATACACAAGCACTAGAGGTTAGAGCTTTCTCTTTTCTGGGAGCACAGTTCAATCTGTAAAACTTCCAAGCCCTCCTGCTGCCCTTCTACCCTTGCACACTGTTCCCCAGACTCTAAGAGGGAGATAAGCGCCGTGCTCCCAACTCACCACATTCTCATGCCTCTGTACCTGCCCCAAGTGGAGACTTCATCTGAGAGAGGTTCTTTCTGTCCCTTCTGTTCCTGGGAAACTCCTTGTTATCCTGTATAGCTCAGGGGACAGTTCCTCTTGTCTATGAAGCCTTTCCTCTCCTATACCATTTCTTTTTTTTAATTTTCCAAACAATTTTATTGAAATGCGCCAATGCAGAAATATATGAACAGGGAAAAAGAATCACACATACTATATATATATATATATATATATTTTTTTTTTTGTTGTTGTTGTTGTTGTTGTTGTTGTTGTTGTTTTGAGGTACTGGGGGTTGAACTGAGGACTTCACACATGCTTTGGAAGTGCTGTATCACCGAGCTGCCCCTCAAGTCCATTTTTTTTTAACTTTTTGAAACAGGGTCTTGTTAATTATGCAGACTGCCTGTGGTCTCGAACTTGTGATCCTCCTGCCTCTTCCTTCTGAGCCGCTGGGATTATAGGTGTCCGCCACCACACCCAGTTTACATATAATAACTTTTAAAAAGAAGGTTAATCTTGGGAGATATCGGTTCCTCTCTCTTTCCCCATCCAGTCTTCCAGCATTTCCATTATGGCTAAGCCTCTAGTCATCTAGCATTTAAAAAAGGGATACAAGAACTTTTGCAAAAAAGAAAAAAAAGAAAAATAAAACAACAAAAAACAAACAAACAAAAAACAACAACAACAAAAAACCCAACAGAACAAAGGAAAGTGAAACATTTTCCTGCTCTGGTAGGCTCTTCAGACATTATGTTGTTGATCGATCTTTCTTTCTTTCTTTCTTTCTTTCTTTCTTTCTTTCTCTCTTTCTTTCTTGCTTTCAACAAAATATCTGCCAGAAGAACTTAAAGGCAGAAGGACTTACTTTGGCTCATGGTTTCAGAGATGTCAGACCATCATGGCAGGAGGGTGTGAGGGAGCAAGGCAGTTTTCATCATGGTGACCAGGAAGCGGAGAAAAAGGTGATACAGGAAAAGGCCAGGGCAAGATATAGCCCCCAAGGACATACCCCCAGTGACCTTCCTCCAACTTGGCACCACCTCCTATCTTTAACCACCTTCCAATAACATCATATTATGGATTCATCAGTGTATTAAACCATTCCTTAGGTAAGAGCCCTCATGATCTGATTGTCTCTGGAAAGGCCCCCACAGACACTCAGAGACAGGTTTTACTAATCTCCTAGGAGTTTCTCAATCCAACCAAGATGATGACTAAGATTAACCGTCATTACCATCTCTCAAAATCAGTTTCTTGATTTTTAGTGTTCTCCAAACCCCTTTGTTTATATCAGGTACACCATTTGGCAAGGTTGGTTGTGGCCAGGGTTGGTGCCTCTGTTCTCCCCACTGGACTGCAAGCTCAGTGAGGACAGGGACCAGGTGTTCTAACCTTATCACTTCTGTGACAGCCGCACAGTGGGTCTCTACCTGCTTAAGGACCAGCACTCGGTAGGAGGCCAATTCCTTGCTTCTAGGCTTTCCATGGGTCTGCTTGAACAGGACAGCCTGGCCATTTCTTGTGCCCGAGCCAGCACTTTCCATGGGGTCAAGTGTGGGCCACCAGTGAATTTCCAACCTGATTTCCTCTGCTCTGCTCTCCCAGGGAGGTCCCTGTGCTGGATGCAGTCAGGCCAAGTTTGCTGAAAACTGAAAGGCCAGGTTGCTTTCTCTCTGACTCTGTCCTAATGGAGACTGCAAACAGGGGCTGCTGGCTGGAGGGGCCCAGGGCCACAATGCAGCTTTCAGTGGCTGCTGGGGGAGGGTGCCTTGGTGTGTGTGGGCAGCTCATGGTCCGTGGCCAGCAAAGCCCAATAAAAATGTCAGGTCTGTGTGAAGGCCAGAGTTCTTTGGACTCCTTTCTCTCCTTGCTAGCAGTTTTCTTCTTAGTCATCCATTTCCTTAAAATAGGCCTTTCCTTTCCTCCATCTGGGGTGCTGGGTCCCTTAACATGCTCCCTGACATGTACAACAAGCAGAAGTCAGAAGAGAAGGAGTACAGATACTAACTGTGCACCAGAGCCCCAGAGTTCTCTAAAAACAAAAAACAAAAAACAAAAAACAAAAAACCAGGGGGATCAAGTCTAATTCTTCCTCACACAGGTGGGGAAATTGAGGCCTGGAATGGCAGAGGGACAGCTTTCATGCAGAAAGCTGGCAAGACAGAAAGGGAAAGAGCCTAGATCTTTGATCCCAGACAAAGCTCTTTCCCTGCAACCACAATGCCTCACCCTGTCTCTTCTAGGGATGAAGAAAGTTCATGCTTAATTGGCATGTGGTCACAGGACAAACTATGAAGAAAGTTTGCTTGAATCCTTTCCCTGCCTCTGTGCACTTAAAAGAGCATTAACTAATCAAAGACGTACTGTCCGCCATTCTGAGGGATGTCTGCACAGGACAGAGAGGAGACGTTGTTTGTTGTCCAGAGCTGTGGGTCTAACCCATCACCACTACCGGAGATCACATTTCATCCAATATTAGAGGTAAAAATAAATGTGGATATTGACTGCACATTCAAAATGAACTAATTCATGTTGATTTAGCCTTTCATTGAAACAAAAATCTTTTTATACGTCACCATGTATTTATAAGTCCCAAGTGTTCACTTAAATGAATGTCTTAAAAATCATGCTGGAAAAGCATACTTGGGATACTGTTATATGTTGATGAGGTGGGAGATACAGGGCCTCCACGAGGCCGTGGTGTCCCCTGTTCTCATAACACAGCCACTAAAGTCTGCAGTGAAGCATGGTGCTGGACTCTCGAGGTGAAGGCTACATTTCTGGTTTGGCCTCTAGACGAATCACTTCCTTCTATTATGTTTCAGTTTTCCCTTTTGATCGAAGGGCCTGAAAGACCATCTCCAAGTTTAAGCTGCTGTATCCCAAACAGAGCATGAGGAAATATTGGTTTAAAGAGCCATAATCACAGCTGACCTACTTCCAGGCTCAGTAAGTGAGGAAAAGTATGGTGAAATGACTATCGAATATCTTTTTCTTAAAACTGCCAAGCAGTAGGAGAATCACTCATGGAAGTCAGACTCCTTCCTAGAGGAGTTTTCTTTCCCTCACAATTAAGAAATTAAGAGACCTCCCCATGTTGGGGATGTCCCTGCCTGTAACAATGACAATGGAACCCTATCCACATTTCCTATAAAATAGCAATTCATTTAGTGCGGGTAATGCAGAGATTTTGTTACTGTTGATGCTGGAGGAAGGGGCTAGGGCTGTGGAGGGACTGCAGTGTCATACAGGGTGGGGGCTCTATGGGGCCAAAATGCCTGTTGGATTATGGCCATGTTTGCCTATATTATGATGGAAAGACCATGGGATTAAATGCCTGGCATGACTTGGTTTAAATGTTTCCTTTCTACCTACTTGCTAGAAGACCTTAAAGAGTTGATCAGTCCCTCTTAGCCTCTTATTTTCCTCATTTGCAAAATGGGAATAGTAATAGAAATCCTGAGCAGTGACTGTGAGGATAGACTGAGAGGATATAAGATTCACACATAGGACCAGGCCAGTAAGGTTTAGTGACTTCTATCATCTTCAGAAACATTGCTTTTCAGTCCATTTCTACTTTTCCAAGCCAAGTGGAAGCTACCAGAGGATGGGAGGGGGCCATGGCTAGCTTGGGGTCCTCTGGCTGTGATGGGGCTGGGGAGGGCTCCCTCCCTCCCTCCCTCTGCACACATAGTAGAGTAGGCTTGTTTCCTGCAGCTTTAGGGAACCCTTTCATAAGCATCTGCCCAGACTAGTGGATTAGGCAGATGTAGGCCATAGTTTGCAAAATAGCATGTTTGTGGTCTGTTGGGGCTTGTTACCTGAAATGTCTGTGGGGACTCTTGTTAACTGGTGAGACTGCATTGCTCTAGTGTGGACACTTCTCAACTGTGGCTCAACCTGGATCACAGGGATTAATCCTGTTTGCCCAGATTCCTTCTTAGCCTCTGGGGTGGGTCACCACCTCGAACAAATGAGGGTATGAATGTAATCTAGGATCTCATTTTCCAATGTGAAACACGGCAGGGAGATGTCTGTGTCTAAATCAAGGCCTGCCCTCTCTCCCCTGCACTGCTTCAGAACTCTTCCAGCTCTTCCAGCAGCCACTTGCCATCTGCTGCAGGAGTATTGGGATGTTTATCTGGAGTGGAGGTGTGAGGGCTAGGAGGGCTTTGTATCGAGTGCTACCCCAGAACAGGAAAGGGGGAGCTCAGTCCAGCTTACTCATATCAACATTCATTGACTTATCACCTACTTTGTTCCTAGCCAGGTACTAGACACAGCAGAATTGAGAGACAGGCCATGGAGGGACTGTTGGGTTTGGTTTCAGGAAACAGTCCATGGAAGAGGAGAGGACTATGCACATCCCCACCACAAAGTCAAGCGCAAGCACCTAAAGAAACATCCAGAATGGGGTTTTGTCCTGGCAATGTAAGCCTGTGTTCTACCCGCTGGCCCTCACATGTCTAGCTTCAGGTTTTAAAGACATTCTGGCCACTTACCTACAAGATTTCATAGGCAACACACCTCAGCCTGGAAGGGGAAACAACGCCAGTGCCTGCTCAACCCAAGCAGCAAGATTCACGCCTCTAACTCCCTCCCTCCGAGGCAGCTGACGGGGCTGTTGCAGCACTGACCCTGTCTGCTGGTTGTTCAACTTGTCTTTGGCTCTCATGGTGACCTGGCATGGAGGAGGACCTCAGCTGGAGGCTGATGAGTGAAGAAGGCACCAAAGAATGAAAGATATACAGGTGATACAGCATGACCCTGGTGCTAAAGGAATGTAGGAAGGAAAAGGCCCCATTCTCAGTCACGCCGTTAACCACTTGTTTGGACGGGCTCGGATCAATGCTTCTCGAGAACACATGTTGAGTCCACTCAGAGCAGGGCCATACTGTGGGAAAAGTCCAGTCTCCAGGATATAACTCCTACTGTGGAGCACACTTAGCTGGTGTCAAACATGACCAACACACTGCATGGGGAAAACTAAGAGCATTTCCACTAAAGTCAGTAATGAGACAATGCTGTCCACTATCATCACCACTCTTATTCGATACAGTGTTTGTATTCATAGCCTGAGCAATAAGGTAAGAGAATGAGATAAAAGGGACACAAGAGAGACACAGGAAGAAAAGAAATCAAATTATCTGTTTGCAGGTGATATGATCCTACACTTAAAAGTCCAACAGACTCCACCAGAAGACTCTGAGTTCCATAAAAGACTTTCAGCAAAGTAGCAGGTTTCAAAATTAACACCCAGAAATCAGTAACTTTTCTACACACCAATAATGAACTCATTGGAAAAATCTGTGAGGAAAACAATATCAAAAATAAAACAGAAACAAATAAACAATAACAACAACAAAATGACTAACTGGATAAAAATATCTACCTTGTAGTATCCTTGGGGAGTGCAGTTGAGAATGTCAGTAGAGACCAGAATGGCCCCTGACTTGCTTGTCAAGGCTGTCAACAGCACCCTCCACCTGCTCCCTCATGCCTCTTCCTGCCCTTCCCTCAGAACATACCACGCTCGAGCTCGCTACCATTCACCACAGTCCACTTGACCTTATCACGCTCTTCTGAAGCACTCTGCTATGTCCCCACCTCCTGGCCTTGGCTGCTGGATAGCCTTCTCTTGACTCTTCCTGTTCAACCATTAGCCAGCCACAAAAGTTCTCACCAAATGAAGTTTCTCCTAATCCCTTCACTTAAGAGTAATCTCTTTCCACTGTGCTCATGGAATATGGTGATTGTAGCCCTTCACACTAGAAGCTTTGGCTTGCAGTGGGGCCAGCGGAGCCCACACTGGTCCTCAGTGTCCGCTTGGTCTGCAGCAGTGGCCTCTGGCCTTATGTGGGCCAGCCGACTTGCTGTGGGGCAGGGAGCCCTGGGTACCTTAGTTCAAGGTGTCAGTATTGAGATGGAGAAGACAAGGGGCTGGTAATCTGAAGGCCAGGGCAGTGTGAGCTCTAAAGGACCCCCATGGCCCTCACTTGGTCCTTATTTGAATGGTGCTGGGATTGGTTTTTTCCAAGCAGGGCTGTGCAGGGTTTACATAGCACAAGGACTCCCAGCCATTGGCTGAGTAGGAATGGAATCCAGGCCACCTTTACTTCCTGAGCTGTATCCTCAGGTGGGGGTTCATCCAGCAGATGTATGTCTCTTAAGGCTGGGTACAGTGGCGGATGGCTCTAATCCCAGCAATTTGGGAGGGTGAGGCAGGTGGATCGCAAATTTGAAGCCAGAGGCAGTCTGAGCAACTTCGTGAGATTCTGTTTCAAATTAAAAAAAAAAAAAAAAAAGTACCAAGGAGGAGGAGGAGGAAGCATGTTTCTTGTAATACACACAAACAAGGTGAAATGTCGGGTACATGCATGCCTTACTATTTTCAGGGCTTAGGACAAGAGTGCAAATTATTCCAGCTGTTATCTAAAATGGGAGAAGGCAATCCACTCCTGAAGCAATCCCAAAGCAATAAGCCATGGAAAATCCTATGAGGGTTGCTATGAGTAAGACCTGACTTGATGGCACCTAATAACAACATGGGCTGGGATTTAGCTCAGTTGGTAGAGCGCTGCGCTGCAGTCTCTGAGGTCCTGAGTTCAATTCCCAGCACCGCAAAAATGGGAGAAGGACCTGGCAATCCACTCCCAAGGCAATCCCGAAACAGTCAGCCATTGAAAACCCTGTGAGGGTCTCTATGAGTCAGATACCGACTTGACGGCACCTAACAACAACAACAACAACAAATAACAACATTATTTAAAAATTACAAAATAAGTTTAAAACAATGAACTAAAATGTATTTTATCTTCCCATGTTCACAAAGCTATCTTTATAATGATCTGAAGGCCAAATTCCAATTTAGGATACACAGGTTCTTGAACCTCTGCCCCAGGACTTGGTAGCACAAGGGAAGCTTATCCTGGGCCCATGCCCCGCCCCTTTCTCTTCCTCCCCCAGCAATATCTTTGTTTACAAGAAGCCTCAGGTACCCACATCTGGACACATCTGGACATCCATTACAAAGTCCAGGTTCTCTTCCAAATTCCTTGTGTGCAACAATTCCTTGGTCGCCCCTGGGCCTTGGGGTGCACACACTGGCGGTGTGCCCCTTGGTGGCCCTGTCCTTAGGCGGGCACACATGTGCAGCATGGCCCGTCCTTGGGAGGACAGCCCTGAAGAAAGGCTCATCCTGGGCCTGACATGATGAGTGGTGTTTTGGCAGGGAATTTGGGGTGCCGGGTCCCCAGGGTTAGTTCTCTTTGGCTCCTTACACTCCATGGAGCTAGCCACAGTCCTGTACAATGTGGGGCCCCTCTTGCCCAGGCCTACGGCTGAAATCGCTGTTCGGGGCAGCAGCTGGGTCTGGAGGACAATCAGCCAGCAAATGTGGGCCTTCATCTAACGCCTGCCCTTGTCTGCCTAGGCCAGGGACAAGATTCAGATGGTGCAGGTTCGCCCATCTGTCTGACTGCTGGGTGACAGGCTTGTCTTGTCATTTTTATACTCTCGATGCCAACGAGCACTGCCCTTCAGGGTCTAAGTGTTCGTGACGCACCTCTGAAGTTTGCTGTGCTGCGTGCAGTGGAAGCAACACCGGCCTTGCCCTCGAGACCCCTGGGTGCTCTCAGCTCTGTGGCAGCTCACTTCCCCAGGCCTCCCATTTCCCATCCATAAAATAAGAGAGTTGGGCTGAACAGTTTCCAAAGCCCTACGGATGTCTGTGGTTTACGACGCCCGAGTGCTCTGTGCTTCCTTATCTGTCAGTCCTTCTCAACCTCCACCAAGCACTCATTAAAATCTCCTCACAAGCCTTCAGAACACCAGCGCCTGGCACTCCTGCTCAGAGATTCTGGCTGGCTTGCTCTGGGCTGGGGCCCAGGCCCAAGCTCTGTGGGATTCTGATTCTGCCTTGCCACCAAGGCTGAGAAATCCAGTTGGAGACGGATAGGAGCCCCCTCTCCCACTGCTCATGGTGAGGCAGGACAGATGTCTGGACACAGAGGCAGAACAGCTGTAGGGGAGACTATAGGGGAGGCTAGACCCCGGGAGCCCAGGGCAGGGCCTTGTGCTCTCTCCAGGAAGACCGGAGTAAACAGAGCCAAGTTCCTGACCTCTCAGCTCCTCACCTCCCTATCCAACTTCCCATCCTCCAGCTGAGAAACCCCCCTCCGGGGGTGTTGAACAGGCAGCTGCCTAATCTGCGAGGATTTTCTCATGGGTGGGGGAGGCTGACTTTTGGCTCCAGCCTTCCTCCTCCCTCACAGCTGGAGCTGGAGCAGCCAGAGGGAGCTGGGACTGGGATCCCAGCTGCTGGCAGTTGTTGCCAGGCTATCTCCCTCTCCTGACAGCTGCAAATCTCCTCTTGCATGTGTGTGTGCACGTGCACACGTGCGCGGGTGTGTATGTCCAAGCATGAGCATTACTGAAGCACAAAAAATAAGATTAAGAGTTAGAAGGGAGAGCCCATGAAGTTACCCATTTTCACTAGGCTCAAGACATTCATTAAGGCTTTCCTGAAGCCCGCCTACCTTTCTCCAGTCTGTGTGATGACTCCTTGTTGTTGTTGTTGTTGTTAGGTGCCGTGGAGTCGGGGTCTGACCCTATGTACAACAGGTGAGACACTATTGTCAGTGCTTCTCTGCTATTCATAGGGTTTTCAATGGCGGATTGATTTTTGGGAGTGGGTTGCCGGGTCCTTCTCGAGAGCACCCATAATAACCCAGTGCTACCCTCATTGAGATTCCAGGCCAAAATCAGAGGCAATAATTACAATTGCTCTCATTTACTGAGTGTGTACTGTGTGCCAGGCATTCTCCTGTGTATCAGAGGTTGATGGTTCTATTTAACCCTCAGAACAATACTTGTTGTTGTTGTTAGGTGCCGTTTGCCAGGCCCTTCTCCCATTTTTCTGTGGTGCTGGGAATTGAACTCGGGGCCTCAGAGACTGCAGTGCAGCGCTCTACCCACTGAGCTAAATATCCCAGCCCCCAGAACAATACTGGCAAGCATTATTATTATGCCTGCTTTACAGGTGAGGGAACTAGCAACAGATGAGTTAATATGTCATGCAAGATCACACAGTTGCCATGATTCAAAGACAGGCAGTCTGATGCCAACCCTTGAGCTCTTCACAATGTTGCCCTACTGCCTCCTGTCAGTGATTGACTACAATGAAGCCTGTTGGAGTAAATGAGGGCTCTTTCAGCTCTGATGCTCAGTGTTACAGCTTTCAGTGACATTTAAATTTTATTGTTTAGATAGGAATTCTTCTTGAATAGCATTGGCTGACCTCATAAGCTTCCGAGTCAGAAGCACCTGTCTGTCACTGTCTAGTCTCTGATGCTGAGGAGGCTCTAGGAGCAGTACCTTGAGAGAAGAGTGATCCAGGGCAGAATTGCCAGAACTGGGCTCCAGGGACCAAACACTGCTGAAAGGCCACCAAAGAAAGCTCTGGACGGTGGGGGAGAATGTGTGGGCCTGCCCTCTTCCACTCACTAGCACTTCTGCTCCCTAGAAGCCCATGTGCCCTGGGTATTTTTCCCAGTGGTGGTGCTAGTTTTTGTTGAAATATCCAGGTGCCATTGTCCTCAGGGAGGACTCACGGCCTGCATTTCCAAGATGGCAGTGGGAGCCCTAGTGCAGTTTGTGACCTCGTGCCTGCAAAGCTTTTTGTGTTGGGGTGTTTTGTGCTGCACTTACTGACCTACTACTGCATGCCTGGCTGCAGACATGGAGCCGCCTGCAGAGAGGGGAGGGATAATGAGAACAGCTAAGGTTGAAGAATGCTACCACCTCCTCCTCCCCCTCCCTATGAATGCTTGGAGCTCACTAACAATTCAAAATGTTTACTTGAAGTGTTACAATGCTTGTTTAAAGTTCCTGTATAATTAAGTTTGCTCACAGTTTCAATTTCCTGAGGTAGGTTGGGGGTTCTCTGAAGAGGAAGGACGGTTGAAACTTAGTTTCCTTGTGTCTTCCTGCCACCCCTTAAACTGTATAAAAACCCCAAGCTCCTCTCCTTCGGGTCGCCTTCCCTCCCTTGCTAGGGAGACTCTAAGGAGGGTTGACCCCGGCACCGGAAATAAAGCCTCATGTTTATTGCATCGATCCGCGACTCGGTTTCTCTCTGGGGCCTCTCTCTTCAAAGATCCTAATTTGGGGTCCTACAAGGTCATCACCTCAGCAGTACATGTTCTAAGGAAGTCAGATGGGTAAGGGTGGGTGGTTTGCTGTGCAGTGCAGCAGGTGGCCCTCTCACCATCTCATTTTAGCTCTGGTCATGATTTGAATATAAAGAGTTTCCCAGAGGTCATGTGCTTTAACGCTGGGTCCCCAGAGGGTGGCGCTGTTCTGGGAGGTTGTGGAACTATGGGAGGTAGATCTAGCTTGGTGAAAGTAGCTCCTTGGGGGTGGGCCTTCGGAGGTTTGTACCATAGACTGAAGCCCAGGTCTCTGTTCCTGGTCCACCATGCCATGAAGTGGTTTGCTACAGGCCCTGCCACCACCCCTGCCATGCCTGCCCTGCCATCATTACGGACTGATTCTCTAATTGTGAGCTCCCAATAAACCTCTTCCCCGCTAAGGTTGTTTGGTTTGCTTTTTCTGCTGCAGCGATGATAGCTAAGATAGCTCCCAGACTGCATTTGGTGATCTATCTTTTCTGTTTCATCAAGCCTATTCCTATTTGCTTAATTGCCAATGATATAGAGAAATCCTTTTATTTTTCCTTTATCAGGTTGAATTTTCATTCACTGACATCAAAAAATTAAAATTCTTTCCTAGATAGATAGTACCTGCTTCAGAGAATTGGATGTTTCATGATGTGCCTGACTTTAATGTGCTTGAGAATCTCTGGGATATCCTGTTGAAATGCAGATTCTAGTTCTGGAATCTGGTGTAGGGGCCAGGATTTTCCATTTTTAACAGGCTTTCCCACGATGCCAGTGCTGCTGGTCCCCAGGCCACACCACAAGGTACACAGTGGTCAGGCACGTATGTCAAGTACACTTAACCAGAAGCCTGGAGCCTGCAGGGTCATTCAAGCCATGTATCTGCACTCTTGAGAAGCCCCCTGGCAGGTCAGAGGCACCCCCAGCCCTGGAGGGGTCCTTTAGCAGTGTGGGGCAGCTTCTTGTGCTCGGGAGCTCAGCTCGGGCCACAGTGCACCCACAGTGAAACTCTGCACCCACCTGTCTGCACAGGTGCACCTTGTCCTAAATCCCTGAAGCTATGCTTTCTAGAAGTGAATGCAGGCTGAAGAAATCCCTGCTAATAGACTAGACCACAGCTTAATCCTGACTCCATCCCCAGTCAAGGTTTGGGAGAAACCTGGCCGAGGGCCACGCCACGATTCACACTGACTGTGCACACACAAACTGCTGATGGGTTCTCAGTTAAGACACTACAGGCTCTGAACCATTCTCAGGTAACTGCACAGTTTCACCTCCTGCTGGGTCTGAGGGTAGCGTTTACCTTCCAAGGGAGGATCGGGACTCCAAAGAAAGGAAATTGAGTTAGGAAGGGACCTTGCTTAGCGAGAGGCAATACCTTTCATCAGCCCCCCACAAGGAATCTGATTTCCCTATTGATCACTGCAGACCATGAGTTTTTCTTTGTGAAGGTCAAACTCATTTGAATGTTGGCAATTTCATGAGGGATGACCTAATACTAGAGCCCAAACTGAGGCCTATCTCAATGCACTCACAGAGCACAGTATTTTATACAGAACCAAGGTAAAAGGGCAGACTGCCCTGAGGCCTACCAAGGCCCCATTGTGATTATGTAAATATTGGTCTGTGTACTTGATTTGGTCTGAGCCAAGGTGTGAACTCTTGATTTTGACAGTGGTGACTCCTCTGAGGGTTTGATGATGGCCTGACTTCAAAGGACGTCTGATCTCCTTGCCCAGTGGGGGTTTCCCTTGCCTGGCAACATTTGCCTCCAGTACTGGGGCGGCTCTTCTGTGCAGGCCTGTGCTCTCCCTCCTGTCCTGGGTTCCAGAGGGGCTCCCCTGCCATCTCTGAAATCTTCTCTGTCTTCCTGGGTTCGGCTCAAAGGCCCATTGAAACATGGAACCTTCCCTGATGTCCTTTGTGCTTCCATAGTACTTTGAAGGTCTCTTAATGACATGCCACATCCTGCCTTACTATGTATTCCTTTGTATTTGACTTTTCATTCACTTAAAAGTACTTCTTGTCCTGTCCTGTGCAGGGACTGTTGTAGGTGCCGGCGTTTCCAAGGGTGATACGACAGGCAAAGTGCTATATTAACGAATAAGCAGGGTAGGAAGGTAGAGAGAGAGGCCCGGACATGGTTTCAGACAGTTGTCCAGAAAGGGCTGCCTGAGGTGGTGCTTGGGAGCTGGAGCCTGTGTGAAGGGAGGGAGTGAGCTGTACAGAGATTCAGGGCAGAGCACTGAGGCAGGGAGGGTCTGGAAGGTTCCAGTCCACGGCTCATGGAGCATGAGTGGCTTGGGAATCCTGGGGGTCTTGGTTCAGTGCAGAGCTGATCTGCAGAGCTCCCAGGAGGTGGACACCACAGGTCTCTCTGGTATCAGTAAGTGAGCAAGCGGCCAGGAAGAGAAGGACCAGGAGCCCAGGAGGAAGGGGACTGGTGGGCTGCAAGGGCACAGACATGGACAGGACTTGCATTGTGCAGTGCCTTTTGGGTCAGTGTTGGGGCCTTTGGAGCAGAGGAATCCTTTGCTCAGTTCTTGAAGAGGCCCATCGGACTTGCAGTAGGAGAATGGACTGGGGAATGGGGGAAAGAGAATAGAAACTAGTGAGGGAAATGGCTGCTAAGTGACAGATGGTGGCTGGAAGGTGGAAGAGGCAGAGACGGAGGGATACATACTTGGAACACCCGAGCAAAACTCTGGAACCTCCTGAGCTCTGGCCCAAGCTTTGGCCTCCTCTCCTCTTCTAGCCAAGCTTTAGGAATGGAGACAGGTAGTCGGGTGATGCTCTCAAGATTCTCTTGGAAATGCTCTAAGGTTGCTAGCAACCTTCATAGGGTACTATAATTTCACCGTAAAATTCTGTCTCATTACTTCTAGCTGACATCGTAATGGAGGACCTATTGATTGGACTTTGGCAAAATTAAAAAATTTAATCGTTGAAACAAAATGAATAAAGGAGATCACAGAATAGAAGGAAATATTTGCAAACTATCTGACTTGTGGTTCAGAACATATAAAGAGCTCTTATAAGTCACTAACAAGAAAAACTACCCAATTAAAACATTGGGAAAAATATTAGCAAATATTTCACCAAAGAAGATTTGTGTGTAATCTACAGGCACATAACAAAATGTTCACTATCACTGGTCACTAGGGAAATATAAGTTAACACCACAATGAGATACAAATTGAACATCTCTAATCTGAAGATTTGAAATCCAAAGTGTTTCAAAATTCAAAACTTAATGACTGTCCATGAGCAAGTGACTCCCAAAGGCACACCCCTATTCTCACCTCTCTCTTGAGCTCCACACTCATTGATTCTGACTTCCCCTCCCACAGGAAGTCACTACCTATGCCTGTGACAGTGGGCACCACACAATCCATATACACAACATTTTATTCATCTCTTGCCCCTTTCCCCTGCTTTTTCTCTCATATTTTTTGTTATGATTTGGATATGGTTTGTGCATGCCCTGATTCATGCAGAAGTTTAACCCCTGAAGTCTTTGTTAATGGTTATTAAGAGCATGGACACTTAGTTCAACTGTGATGTATAGAGCAGGGGCCTTGGGGAAGTGATTGTTGTTCGGTTCCGTTGAGTCGGTATCCGACTTACAGCAACCCTACATACAACAGGGGAAACACTATTGTCAGTGCTTCTCTCCTATTCATAGGGTTTTCAGTGGCGGATTGATTTTTGGGAGTGGGTTGCTGAGTCCTTCTCCTAAGCCTACAGCACCTGGTGTTCCCAGGCAGTCTCCCACTAACCAGGCCTGACCCTGCTTAGCTTCTGAGATCTGATGGGATCGGATGCCACAGTGCTACAGCTGCAGGCATAGAAGTGATTAGCTTAGATTAAGTTGCTGGGGTGAAGTCCCCATGATTGGATCCTAGTGACTTCTTAAGGAGGAGGAATATCACATGGACAGAGATACACATGGACCCACGTGTGCACTCCCTGTGTCTTGCCATGTGATGTCATGTGCAGTCTTGGGACTCTGCCAGCATGAATGCATGCTATCACCAAAAGCAAGACTAAGGGGACCCCCAGCCAGAGGCAAAACCAAGGGGGCCCTCCTCAGAGGCTGTGTCATGTTGTTTGGATTCCCAGACTCCAAAACTGTGAGCTCAACAAACCTCTTTTCCTTATAAAGTAACTTGCCTCAGGTATTTTGCTATGGAATGAAAATCTGACCAATGAATCCATCTATTCTAGTCTCACTACCATCCACACAAATTCTTGAGCTAGAAATATGAAGGTCAAATACAAAATAAACCATCAGACCTATTTTTTTAAAGATAAAATTTGCATCCAAAAAAGTTTAGATGTTAATGTGCAGATAAATTTTGATAATTGTGTATACTTGCATAATCATCATCTAAATAAAATATAGAATCTGCTGTCCTTTGAGAAAATTCCCTGAGGTCTCTTACCTGTCTAAACAACCCCTCATCCCACCTCAAAACACAAAAACCCATTATGTGATGTCTAACATTACATATTAATTTTGTCTATATATGCATTTCACTTTAATGAAATACAATTTGTACTGTTCTGTTTCTGGTTTCTTTTCCCTTAATGTTTTTGCTATCCACGAGTTTCAATGCATGTATACAGTGTTTCCATTTATTGCTTAGTGGTGTTCTATTGTATGGATATGCCACAGGTTCTTTATCCATGTCTTTGCCAGTGGACATTTGGGTTGCTTGCAGTTCTTTGATATTTGAATAAGGCTGCTATAAACATTCTTTACAATTTTATTGGGAACATGTTTTTCTTGTACAATTTTTTTGGATCATATTTCCTTGTGCAAATTCCTAGAAGTGGCATTACTTAATCATAGGGTAGATGTATGTTTAACCCTAAAAGAAACTTTCCAAGAGTCCTCCAAAGTGTTTGTACCATTTAACTCTCTGGCCTGGAGTGTGAGAGAATTCCAGCTTCTCCAGTTCCCACAAGCACTTTGACATGGTCAGTCATTTTGATTTTAGAAATTCTTTGGGGTGTGAAATGATACAATGTTCTACTTCTACTTTGCATTTCCATGATACTCTTTTATCTGCTTATTCAGCTCTCTCATTTTTTATTTTTATTTTTGGTTAAGTGTCTATTCAAGCCTTTTGGCCCTTGTTTTATTGGATCACTTGTCTTTGAATTTTTCATTTGTTGGACAGTCTTATTGATTTTTTAATCTGAGGTAGCTCTCCTTTTAGTCCACTCCTCTATATCCCATGGTAACTACTCTAGCTCAGGCCTTCACAGATCTCAACTAAGCTATGACAGGAAAATTCTGACGAGTTTCTTCAGCACTAGTCCCTTTGTAGATGATGTCTTCGATAAAGGCAGAAAGATCTTTATAAATTATTCCATGTCTCTCCTGTATTCCCCATCACCTAGAGGGTCTCATCAGGCATCTTAGATGGCAATAAGGTCATTCTGTGGTGTCCAGAGTGATGGTTTGCCTCACTCCACCCCAGGTCTCCCTAGTTATGCACTGGACGCGTTAATGCTCCATTATGGCTGCCATGCAGGTTCTCACCATGCTGGGCCCTTGGGAACCTGAGGCAGGAGGATCATGAGTTCCAGGCCAGTCTGGGCTACATAGTAAGAGTGTCTCCAAAAAAGAGTCAGATCTAATGGTATCTCTTCCAGGAAGACTTCTATAACCCCCCAGAGTGAGCTAGCCTTGCCTCCTGGGCTTCCATAGCAAGGGGCAGCCATCCACTCATGTGCCCTGCCATGCATGGACATCCTTGGGTTCAGCCGCAGCCCCTCTCTGCTCCTCAGTGCTGAAGAGGCCATCTTCTTTACCTCTGAACTCAAACCTCACCCTGTGGCAGGAGCTCAGCAAATGCCTGCTGACAAAGCCATTCATCTCTTAGATAGTATTAGGAAAATGATTTTTGTAACTTAAAAATAGCACATAGAACTTAAAAAAAAAAAAAATAGCACGTGAGAATAGGCAAAATTCCCTCCACCCAAACCCCAGAACCCACTCTGCTGGGAAAAGGGGAGTGTGGGGACGAGCTGGTTTGCTGGACCCACCCGGTGGAGTGGTGGCCTCTGGACTCTTACGGTCCCAGCCCACCCACCCCGCGCCCCAGCACTGGCCTGAGTGGTTGGTGGAGGGCCAGGGAACTGACGGCAATGTGCTGCCCAGGAGCTCCTTCTGGCTGCCTGGATCCCACTTGTAACCTTGCCAGACACTCCCCTTCCTGCTCTTGAAGGGCTGGAGGATCCCCCCACCCCTCCTCGCCCAAGGGGAGCCACATCCAACTCTACACCCACCTTTGCGGCCTGGAGGACTCTGTTTGCCCCCCTCCCACTCCCCTCCAGAGCCCCCGTGGGAGTTTGTTATTAGCGTGCCCACCTGGGGCACTCACACCTAGGCATGTGCGACTAGGAAGCCAGGTGTGGGTGTTAGCAGATCATCAAGTTGCCTTGGGGGAGGGAAGAACCCCGGGCTCCCAGGCAGGCAGGAAGCTGCGTGGATGAAACCCGCCACCTCCTCCCCCTGCTTGCCTCTTCTCTGCAGCAAGTTTGTCCAGCAGGCTTCCGGTGCCCGTGGCAGGAGCTCACCACCTCCCACACACCCTGTCCCACCTTGGCACAGCTCTGACAGGGGGAGAAATCTCACCTCTGCATGCCATCGGCCTCCCTGTACCCCTCCCCAGCAAACTCCGGGTTCTACCCTCGGGGCCACAGGGACGATGACAGCCCCTCAGATATGTGACACCAGGTCTCCTGTTCTCCAGGGCAAAGGTCCCGGGCTTCTACACACCTTCAGGTGACGTGGTTCTGGGTTCCCTCAGCAACCGCCCCATGGCTGCCGTGCCGTCTGCAAACCCTCCTCAGCCCCAAGGGATTCCCAGCGGACATTCTCTTTGCCTCCCCAGCCCAGGCCTCGCGCCGGATCTGCGATTCTGTTTCCCTTTCGTTTGCCAGGCAGCTGGCGAATAGACGTGGGCTACAAGCCTGCTCAGCTGCAGCGTCGACAGAAAGGACCCCATGGTGCGCTTGGTGTTTGCTGCAGCCCCTGCGGACGGCAGGTGCGAAGGAAAAGCGTGTGCATGTGTGCGAGTGATTGGCTGCAGAGAGCTGGCTGGAACCTGCGAGGGGGAGTTTTTAAGGGGCAGCTCTCACCCCAGCCGGCCCCTCTGCAGGTGGCAGAAGGATGGTGAGGAAGGCCTTTCAGCTGAGGCAGGTCTGCAATAGGCTGACTTCTGGGCCACACTCAGCCCTGAAAACATAGGGTTTCACCTGCTCTCCTCAAAGGCAGCATGGGTGCCTCCTCTTGCCCTCTTCATCCCCTTCTTGAAAGCTATTCTTAGAAAAAGTGTTTGAATAAGTCTGTTTGAAGACTCCATTCTTGGATTTGGGGTTCCCGTGTGTGTGAACAAGTCTGTAGAAAGGCAAAAAGTTGACCCCTGCTCCCCGAGAGGACAAGTCTTTCCCAGGAGACCTGTGGCTTGGCCGATGCAGTGCCCAGTGCCCTTGCTCCAGGGCACCCCCACTGTGGGCTCCAGACCCGCCTTGACTTGCTCTTCAACTGCCAAGAAGAGGAACGATCCAAGCAGGCCTCGCCACCTAGGGAGAGGCCCAGACACTGTCCCTGCACGGAGGCCAAGCCCGAGGTCGGCTGTGGAGCCCGGGCTTCCCAGGTGGCCATCCGATTCCTTAGTGACCTTAGGCCTATATCACTGGCACTTGGGCCCTAATGTTTACAGGAGCCCAGGACCTTCTGTGTTGGAAGCCGCCCCCTGGTACTGGCTGACGGCACCTGGGGTCCCAGAGCACTCCAGCTGTGAAGAAAGGAAAGACATTCATGACCAAGAAGATTTCAGAGTCAGAAGTGCTCTTTTGTGCCTTTACTTTTTAGCCTTAAAGATTGTGGCAAAGATGACCTCCTACTTCTGAGGAGCAAGACCTTTGGACACGGGAGCTTGTTGTTCTGAAAATCTATTTTTATAGCCCTTCCTCCCTTCCTCCCTTCCTTCCTTCCTTCCTCCCTTCCTTCCTTCCTTCCTTCCTTCCTCCCTTCCTTCCCTGTTGTCTCCCTTGCCTCCCGCACTTCTCCCTGTCACTGGGGCCATTAAGGAAAGCTATTTGGGGGTTTCCATGTAATGGAACATCACAGTTCAGAAAACATCTTCAGAATCCTAATTGAAGTATAACTGAGTCTTGAGACAAAAGGCCACACAAGTCCACACAGGCCTTCTGTGCAAAGACTTGACTCTGACCTGTTCTCCCAGCAGAAAGTGGTTTTCCTTCACTCCACAAATCAGTGGGAGCTGAGGACTCTAGGCCCACCAGGGTCACTTAGCAAAGAAAAATACCCTTTGTGACATTCAGGTTGCATTTTTTCTGGAGTTCCCACACATACCCATGGAATCTAGAAGATTAACAGTGAAAAATGACCTATTTTAACAGGTGCACACTTGTGTGTAAGTGGGATTTAGCCAAGCGTGGAATTATTTTAACATGGAAATAAGTGTGGGCATTGAGAAACATTGCTCTTCTGACCACACAGAAATCAGACACAGGGTCAACATTGGAGAGTTTCTCAGGGCTTGAAACGGATGTGTTGGTTGGATTTTTCCAGAGGAAGCAACAATATCGCAGGGAAATAAACATGAATGCCTACAAAACATGACTGTTCATGTTCCAATTCCCTCTTCAAAGCATGTCCCTTTTCTCAAAGGAACAGAGAGCAAAACTTTAACTTACTACATCTGCTTAGGAAAGATACTTTCAGGCATAAAAAATAACAGGTAAAGTAAATCCACATTTCTCAACATCGCTTCTTTAAAGTTATAACAACCCAGGGAAGAGCACGGGTTAGATCGAAAAACCACAGTTCAATTAATTGTGAGAGACCTGAGCCAGGACAGGAAGCTGAATGTCTCTGCACCTTGACTTTCTCTTTTTTAAAATGGGGAATGTGCCTCTGCCCGCCGTCTGCCTCACCAGGCTGCCTGACAGGAGGATAATGTGCATGAAAGAGAGCCATCGTGGTCACTAGGTCAGCCTCTGCAGTGAAAGTGGCCTCGAAGACACATATAGTGTGTATAGGGGTGTCAAGGAGGAAGCCTCCAGGAGAGATAATTTTTTTGAGGGTGTTGTTGTTGTTGTCAGGTGCCGTCAAGTTGGTATCCAACTCAGCGACCCTCATAGGGTTTTCAATGGCTGACTGTTTCAGGGTTGCCTTGGGGGTGGATTGCCAGGTCCTTCTCCCATTTTTGTGGTGCTGGGAATTGAACTCGGGACCTCAGAGACTGCAGCGCAGAGCTCTACCAACTGAGCTAAATCCCAGCCCCTTTTGAGGGTGACATTTTCTCTTTTCTGTAACTTGATTTCCCAGGAATCTATTCTGGAAACTTGGATTTGGAAATCATCAGAGTAATCCCAGGGAAGCACATTTCCTTAATGCATAAGAATTGAAACCTGCCTCTTCGAAATAGTTTGGTGATACCTTAGGAGAGGACATTCCTAAGTATCCTGAGTGGCCCTAAAGGTCTGAGTTCATTTCGAGTTTTGCTTGCTCGAGGAATGCTTTAAAGAAATGTTGGCTCCCCATTGCTGCTTTTGGAGAAGCACATAGGCTGTGTGACTTTGTTTGGATCACTTCATTGTATGGGGGCTCCACATCCCCATCTTTAAAAGGAGGAAACTTTAATGGTGCACTGCCTGCCCCACACACTTGTCTGCATGTGTGTTTGTGTGTGTCTGCATATAACCATATATACATATGCACATGCATATGTGCATATTGTAGGCTAAGGAAAACATGCTCGGTGTGCCAAATGAATGTTTCATTCCTTTGTCTCCTCTACACACACACACACACACACACACACACACAATCTGAGACTATGGGTAAGGTGAGATCATTCAGAAAATTGATTGAGTGTGCACATGGAAAGTTGGTGCATGCCTATAATTCCAGCTACTTAGGAAGAAGAGGCAGCAGAATCACGGGTTTGAGGCCAGAGGCAGCCTGCGTAATTTAGTGAGACCTTGTCTCAAGATAAAAAATAAGAAATGGGCTGAGGGTGCAGCTCAGTAGTAGAGTGCTTGTAAAATATGTGTGAAGCTCAAGGTTCAATGCCCCCCCAAAATAAAAGAGTGACTAATGTTTGATCAGAGATAATAATCCTGACTAATGCCTACTATGTACCAGGCATATTATAGATCAAGTCATTATTTAACCTTAACAACAATTCTGGGAAGTAGGTATGGTTTCATTTTGCAAATGAGGAAACTAAGATTCAGAGACAGACACTCACTTGCTCAAGAACACACAGCCAATAAGTGATGGCGTTTTGTTTAGCCCTCTGCTCTGTCTCTTTCAGCACCTGGCCTCTACTGGCCCCCGGGGAGTACAGAGAACAGGGGACAGTGCATGAGTCAGGGATCCCCAGCTGTACACACAGAGAAAGGAAAACAAAGCGGTTCCTGAGCCCTGTGCCTTTTGTTATTGTATTTTGAATACGTGTAGTTTTTGTCCATTTTCCCTAGATCACTTATTCTTCGGTCTTTTTCGTCCGTTTTCTAATTCTCCATCCTGTAGCTTGGTCCCATCTCTACCTCACGCTCCAGCACAGGAGCGCCAGGCTCCCGGTGGCTCTCCCTCTTTCAGGCCAGCCACCCTGGTGTCCAGGCTGAGCCTGCCGGGCCTTCAGCTCTCGGACTCTCGGCTTCTGCTGCAGAGGCTCCTGGCCAGCTCTGGCCACCCAGGAGGGAGGGCCTGCCTGGGCAGACCAGTGGGCTCCAGAGCTCCTCCCAGCTGCCTTATTTACCGTGGCCCGCACTCCCGGTCTGGCGGTCAGCCTGGGCCTGCCTGTAGCCCTGGGAGGTCACGAGGAGGGGGAGAGTTTCAGGTCTGATGAAAGCCACCGAAACCAGCTCCGAGCGGAGAGGAGACACGAGGCTGAGTGCCGGGTGGCAGGCGTGATCGGACTTGTCTCCCACTTGGGGAGATGGAGACAAAGACAGCGGCATCCGCAACGGGAATGGCTGGGCCTCTGCGGGCTGTTTCTGAGTGGAGTGTCCGTGCCTGGAAGAAGAATGCCTCGTGCCTCTGAGTTCCCAGCACTGTCACCTGGCTGAGTGGGCCACTCCCGTCAACATTCAGGAGGCCTGGGTGTGGAGAGACCGTGAATGGAGTGGAGAGGGCGCACGATCAATTCCTGTCTAGACTAGAGTTTTGGAATCCAGCCCCTGAGCTGAAAGGGTACATTATAGACATAGGATGTAAATCCACCATGCCCAAAAGACCCACATTCACCTGGCATTATTTACAGCTTCTGGCCTCCCTCTGGTCATTGCCTGTCCCACTGTGATTCACTTCCAGGTTTCACCAGATTCATGGAATTCATCATAATCTGTAAGTAGCTAATCACGTGTGTTTTCATTTTGAGCACCCGTTGCTCCAGGCTGCTAGGCCCCTGCTAACCCCCTGCAAAGCTTCACCTCTTCACTTGGGCCTTTAGAGACACCAAGGTTGCTAAGGAAGGAATTGGGAAGTCACAAGCATTTAGTGAAACCTGGCCAGGGAGGTCACCAAGGGTGATTACCAGTTTGGTCTCCACCACACCCTGGCCCTGCCCGGCACCTCTGTATAGTAGTTACTCAAGGATGTGGGCAGCTTCTGGAGCAAGGCAGCTGATGTGGTCTCTTTCTAAACTGCCAGCCTGGGGTCCTTGGTAATGGAAGCCCTCTGCCCAGGCATTGAGAAAAGGCACAGAGCTCTCTGGCCTTCTACCAGGGTAGAAGGTTCTGGGCATTGAAGCCAACCATGGGGCTGAATGTGGTGGTACATGTCTGCAATCCCAGCACTGCGGAGACTAAGGCAGGAAGATTGTGGGTTTGAGGCAACCTGAGCTACATAGTGTGTCTGATGCCAGCCTAGGCCACATAGCAAGGGTTTGTCTCAAAAACCAAAATAGAAAAACAGGGAAGTAAAAGAAGAAAAACCAGCAGGCATGGGGTTCCACCACTACCAGGGAGCCAATTCACCCTCTTGTACTATCTCAAGGAGCTGGGATTTAGCTCAGTTTGTAGAGTGATGCTCACAATCTCTGAGGTCCTGAGTTCGATTCCCAGCACCACAAAAATGGGAGAAGGATGTGGCAATCCACTCTCAAGGCAATCTGGAACAATCAGCCATTGAAAACCCTGTGAGGGTCACTATGAGTCAGATACAACTCGACGGCACCTAACAACAACATCCCGTCTCAAGTCCTGAATTCCTAGCTGTCTAAGGGACATTTAGACTCAGATGATCTCTGGACATTTGCATCTTAGGAGCGCAAGCCCTGGTGGAGCCACTTTCTCCTTGGAGGCCTCCGCTTCCCTTTCTTATGAGATGATTGGACTAGAATAGCGCCTTGCCTCTTCCAGCACAGGGCAGTGGGGTAATAGCACAGGTGGGCTTTGGAATCGGAAACACCCATGTTTGTACCTGGTTCTGCTGTGTGACTGCAGGCAGGCTCCTGAACCTCTTCTGCCCTCACTGTCCTCCCCTGGAAACCAGGGCGAGGCAGTGCCTATTGGCGATGGGTCCCTTGCTCTCCACAAGGCATTGGTCTCAGGAGTCCCTGGGGAGACCAAAATCCACAGATGCTGTACCCCTTATGCAAACAGCATAGTATCCATTCAAACCTATGCAATCCTCCCATATATTTAAAATCAGCCGCACTATGTGACTTGTAATACCCAATGCAATGTATATGCCATGGAAACAATGGTTACACTGTGTTATTTAGGAATAATGACAGGAAAACCATGTCTGACCATGTTCAGTACACAAATTTTTTCTCTCAAATATTTTTGATCCATGATCATTTGGACCCATGGATACAAAACCCAAGGCAGAATGGAGGGCAGACCATAAAGACTAACCATTATTGGCAGCTTTCTATGAGCCAGGCTTTGCTGTAAGCACTTGGTACATACTAATCATCCCATTTGAAAGAGCGCCTCTGCAGAGCCGCCCCCCGAGGCTGAGAGCAGTTATGTGCCTTGCAAAGCCATGAGCCAGTAAGTACTATCTGGGGCTTGAACCTGGCAGTCAGATGTTAACTATTACTCTGTGCTCTCTCTCTAAGAGGAACCTCATAAATGCCAGTTCTGTTTCATTTTCCTTCCCTCATTCAGCTTTACATGCTCTTTAATTTGATGTCCAAAAGTAAAATCCATCTCTCTCTCTCTCTCTCTCTTTTTTTTTTTCTGGTGCTGGGGATTG
The DNA here is from genome assembly GCA_007922755.1 of Pedetes capensis. Lineage (NCBI taxonomy): Eukaryota > Metazoa > Chordata > Mammalia > Rodentia > Pedetidae > Pedetes > Pedetes capensis. The sequence goes on from VMDO01002221.1 coordinate 92,119, forward strand.
AAGCTAGGGCTTTGTGCATGCTAAGCAGACGCTCTACCACTGAGCTACATCCCCAGCCCAACATTCATCTATTCATAGTGTTTTCATACCTATTCTTCTCTTCTCCCAGAGAGACCTGTGAGTCCTCCCATTCTTCCCAATCCCCTTTCCTTCTACGTTTAGTAGTGGTCAGTTAAAGGCAATGGCTTATACAAATGTCCTGTGGCAGAAGAGGGAAGGACACAGAGGTCTCTAGTTAGCTGATGGGACCCAGACATTCAAGACTACATGCAGTTTTACCTGTATGCTAGGATAAATGAAGCCTGCAGCTATAGCACTGTGGCATCCCATCCTGTCATATCTCCAAAGCTAAGCAGATTTGCTTATTTGAATGGGAGTTAGTACTTGAATGGGAGAACCCCTGGGAATACTAGGTGCTGTAGGCTTGGGAGAAGGACCCAGTAACACACTCCCAAACACAATCAGTCATTGAAAACCCTATGAATAGCAGAGAAGCACTGACAATAGTGTTTCACCTGTTGTACACAGGGTCGCTAGTAATTGGACACCCACTTAAAGGTACCTAACAATAGCAAGAGAAATGAAAGACTCCTGAAGGACTTTAATATCAAAGTGACAGAGTCCAGGCTGTCTTTTTATTTGTTTTGTTTTGTTTTGTTCTGAGCTGGGTCTCACTATGTAGCCCAGGCTGGTCTGGAACTTACTATGTAGCTTAGGTTGGCCACAAAGCCATGATCTCCCTGCCTCAGCCTCCTAAGTGTCTGCCACCATTCCTAGCCATGGGTCATCTTCTTACAATGCTGTTTCCATCCTACCAGAAATCTTTCCAAGAACCAGCAGTTTCTCTGCCTCACCTTCAAGGCCTCTGTCCAGCACCCACTGGGCCATATGTCTGGGGTACGGGTCAGGTGGGGGCTTCTTGCGTGGGCAGGAGGGTTGTGTGGACTGTAAGAGTCCACCAACCTGAGCACACATCTCCTCTCACTCCAAATGCACAGACCCTCCTCTGCTGCCCACTCTCACGTGGCCCTTCTTCTCCTTCCACAAATTTCTACACTTTGTTTCTTCCCAATTAGCCTTGTGAAGTCCTTCTCATCTTTGCTGATCAACTGTGGCCTCTGTTTTTGGAGATCTCTACATCCAACCATTCTATGGAGAAAGGGGTTTCCTGAGCATCTATCACATGCTAAGGGCACCCAGCCCACAGGCCTGCCTGCCAGGTACCCACAGCTTAGTTTCAGGGCCAAGGTAAATCATGTAGGGTGACATCTGTTGCCATCCGGAGGAAGAAGTGCTGGGAGCTCACAAAAGGGAGCATCCCTTCCTCCTAGGGGTGGGGTAGGTGAAGGTCAGCAGCAGCATGTCAAGCTGGCGTCAGGCCTGGGGGCAGGACACGCAGAGCAGGAGCAGGTGGTAGCAGAGGGTAGCAGAAGAAGTAGGGAAAGTAGAGCTCCACGCAGGGGTGGGGCAGGGGTGGGGCTAGAGAGAACAGCCCGAGGGGGCTGGAGCAGAGCCCTTCAGAGATACTGTGCACCGAAGCTTTTGAGGTCCTGCAAGGCAGGGTCTTCACTATTGAGCTGATAAACAGTTTCAGTGCCAGGATCTGCGACCTGAACAGCATGGGCACTCAGATGCTGACTGTCCACCTCCCGCACTCTGCCACCCTGGGAGGGCCAGCTGGGCCTGGGGTGTCCATCCTCTCTGCCTTCAACCCCTCCCTCTGCCTGTGGTCCTTCCCACCGACTACATCCACATCCCTGACCTCGAGTCCCAGCTAAGCCACCCTGCCTGAAGGCTTCTCAGGAACCCAGTGGAAGGCTGGTTGCCACAGTGGGACTTGAGAGCTTCCTTAGAACTGGCCCTCGCCTGTCCCGCAGCCCGAGACAATCCCACCTCCACACACTCTTCATGCGCGGGCCTATCCGGAGGGCCCTCAGCACCTGCTCCCTTCTAGATGTCCCCCAGGACCCTAACACAGCGAGGTCCTATAGTACGTGCACAAAAGCACTTGGGCCTGCTGCCGGGGATTGTTATTGTTGTTAGGTCCTGACGTGTCAGGTCCAATTCATAGCAACACTAACCCACACCGTGCCATGCCCAGCACTATTGTCAGTACTTCCCTGCTATTCATAGGAGTTTCAATGGCTGATTGTTTTGGGGAGTGGGTTGCCAAGTCCTTCTCCCAATCCTACAGCACCTGATATTCCTAGGCGGTCTCCTATTCAAGTACTAACCAAGCCTCACTCTGCTTAGCTTCTGAGTTCTGATGGAATCGGACACCACAATAGTATGGCTGCCTGGGATGGCAGCTTGAAAAAGAGACTCAGTCCTTTCCTGACAGCCAGGAGCTTTACAGGGAGTAGAGAAGTGGAGAAAGATGTGGGTCCTGGGACCTGGGCCAGAGGTGGTGTGAGGTCCTGGGTGGGGCCTGGGACAGCCTCTGGCATTACCTAGAGCTGCACTTATCAAACTCTGCTGCCTGGCAGCCACCTCTGCCCTCCAGCAAAGCCCAGAATGCGATGGCTGGGTGCTGATAAGATGGGGTGAGGTGCTCTGTTCACCTGACTCTAGCTCAGCAAACTGTAGCCACTGTGCTCAGTCACCTGGGAGGTACCCAGTGCTTTTTTGACCTTTCCCTCCTGTGCATTAAAAGCAGCAGGCACCAGAAAATATAGCTGCCAATGGAAGAATGCAGGGAAGATGTTGGAAAGAGGGTAGGTCTTTCTCTGTGGGATTTTGGGGTATCCACTCTTTCTCCTCTGAAGTGGAGTCTTCTCACTCCTAACTCAGTGACATGAGTCCTATGCAGCTACCTCTCTGCTGATCTACAAAGACTTCCCCTCCTTCTTTATTTCTTGAAATTGGGGCAAGTTCTTAGATGACTTTATGGGGCCCTTTATTGCCCATCTCTATGTGTCCAGGGGTGTTCTTGGTACCCAAACTGCCACCTGATCTGCCACCCAACCCTGCCCTCTATGGGCTCCTGTGTGCCTCAGGGACCTCAAGGGGCTGCTGGCTCCTCTCACCTTGCCTACAAATTCCCACCTCCAGTCGGGGGTTTTCTCTTCCCTCCACCTTGGATTCTTGTCCCCTCCATTTGCTTGTTAAATTCTTCCTTACTTTTTTTAAAGATCTGGCTCCAGGTGAGGAGTCACCAGGACTAAGTCCCTACCTGTGCCCTCTGGCCTCCCTCTCACTGAGGATGTCTGTGCCCATGAGAAAGCATCACGTGATGGTGACACATGCCTGTAATCCCAGCGACTAGGAGGCCAGGGAAGGAGGGTCACAAGTTAGGAGGCCAGAGGCAGCCTGCATAATTTAGCGAGACCCTGTCACAAGATAAACAATAAAAAAGGGGGTAGGGGTGCAGCTCAGTGGAGCACTTGCAAAGTATGTGTGAGGCCCTGGTTTTAACCCCCTAGTACTGAAAAAAAAAAAAAAAAAAAGTGGGGCTACAGCCTGTGCTCTTTCTCAAGTAGAGTGCTTGACAGTGCTGTGGAGGGAGGCAGCAGCCCAGAGGCCAAGAGACCATGACCTGGTGCTGACTGAACCTACAAATAGGTGGATGATCTTGGGCTTGTATTTTCCTCTTCAGCCTCAGTTTCCCCTCCTGCAAGCTGAGGAGGTTGTCCACAGCTGGGTCTCCAGTCTTGACTACCAAACCCTGTCTCCTGGGGCACTCGTTTAAAACACGGACTGCAGGTTCCCCTCCATGCTGACTATACCCCACTCTCAGAAGGTGAGGCCTAGAATTTATATTTTTAAAAAGCTTCACAGGCAACTTATACATTGCCTGGCTGGTGCCAGTCTCAGGACTGAGTTGGAGCTGCTGCCCAAAAAGGTTCATAAAATGCTATGAGCCTGTTTCCTTGCATGACTTTTTCCCCTTTAATTTGTTGCTCCCTGGAATAAATTACATCAAAAGCACACCGCGAGTTCAGGTCTGGTGCTTGGGTGGGAAAAGGCTGGGTCAGGATTCTGGCTTCATGTCTCCCAAGGAGCTATTGTGTTTTGTGCAAAGTGCAGGAGGCTGGAAACACATAGCTATCACCATCCCATCTATCTCGGTCAGCTGGGGCTGACCTGCCAAAATGCCCCCGACTGGGTGGTTTAAACAACAGAGATTTATTTCTCACAGCTCTGCGCTCCGGGAAGTTTGAGATCAGGGGAACAGCTGACTAGGTAACTGGTAAGGCCTTCTCACAGCGTCCTCACTTGGAAGGACAGAAAGACAGCCCTGGGGGCTCTTGTTCTAATGAGCGTACCAGCACTTTCAGCTGATCTCGTTTGGCCCTTATCACCTGCTCACAGGCCCTGTCTCCAAATGCACTCACATCAGGGTTGAGGGCTTCAAGATATGCATTTTGTTGTTGTTGTTAGGTACCGTCGAGTCAGTGTCCGACTCATAATGACTCTACATACAACGGGTGAAACACTATTGTCAGTGCCTCTCTGCTATTTATAGGGTTTTCAGTGGCTGATTGATTTTTGGGAGTGGTTTCCTGTGTCCTTCTCCCACACCTACAGCACCTGGGGTTCCCAGGCGGTCTCCCATCCAGGTACTAACCAGGTCCGACCCTGCTTTGCTTCCGAGATCTGACGGGATCAGATGCCACAGTGCTATGGCTGCCGGCATGCATTTTAGGGGGACACAAATATTCAATCCACAGCATCATCAATGCCTGATGCTTTTGAGAAAGCCAGGCTCATCCAACCAGTCAGATTGGTGTCCAAGTTCCATTACCTATTTTTTCTAGTAAGTACCTGAGAAATAGCTGCTGCCCCTTCTCCTGCCTGGGGAGTTGGACACTCAAAGCCCAGGGAAATAGGGGTTGCTTCTTCCCCCAGGCTGGGATAGGGTCCAGGAGCATTAGCGTCCCTGCCTAGGATCTTCTAATGGCTTTTCAGTATGATTCTGCCTGCCTCAAATCTCCTTGATCTTGTCTATTTCTCAAGCTGAATTTCCATCTTCTCTGTCAATTCTGTGACCATCTGTATTTATCTCTTAACAAAAATGTCTAGCGTTGGTTTCAAGTGCTTGCGATTCAGAATCCCAGCGGATATCTGTATCACATAAGGAACGAATGACAGAATTGCAAGTGTCTGGTCCAAAGCAGGGAGGTCTGGGAGCCGCTTCTTATCTACAGATATCTGAAGGGCTGTCATGGGGAAAAGAAACAGATGCTTTCAGAGGCAATAAGAGGCTGGCAGAGAAAACTTTGGGGAGAAATATTTCAACTCAGTGTGAGGAAGACAGCTTTCAGAGCTAGTCCTCAAGAACAGGAAATCCAGGGCTAGAGTGGGCTTGCTAATGTCACGACTGGGTGGCTGGTGGAGGCCAGACCCTTTTGTCAATGATACCATATAGAAAGGATTGTTATAAAGGTTCCCCTGCTCTCAAGATGTATCTCTGTTTTTAACTGCATTTCAGGAAAGTTCCGGTGCCATTTTAGTAACAATCTCCCACAGGAGGAAAGGAAAGGGAAGGAAAAGAAAAGAATAGAATCATCAAGTCTTTTGCTTATTAATTTTTATAATCTTAATCATTACGATATGAGGAGAAAAGGTAAACCACATGCAATGAAGAAAATTGGGTTACTACAAAAAAAGTATGAAGTAAGAAACAAATATCATCTATAACTTACCATGATCCTCCTGCCTCTGCTTCCCAGGTGCTGGGATTGCAGGCATGTGCCACCATGCCCACCTTTGCAATCTTTTTATACCAATATATGCATACATCTTTTGGTGACGGCTTTATTAACATATAATTCACACACCATATAATTCGCCAATTTAAATTGTACAATTCACAGCTTTTTAGTATGTTCACAGAGTTTTACAACCCATACCACAATCCAATTTATAACAATCACCACAATCAAATTTATAACATTTTTCTCACCTTAAAAAGAAACTCCATATCCTTTACCTGCTGCCCTTTTATCCGAGCCCCCTAGTCCCCAACCCCTTCATCTAATTTCTGCCTCTATGGATTTGTCTCTCAATGTCAATTCTGGACATTTCTTATAAATGGAATCATATATTATGTGGTATTGTGTGATCATCCTATTTTACTTAGCATAATATTTCCAAGGTTTATTCATGTAATGTGAGTGTTTCACTCTTATTGCTAATATTTCAATGTATGAGTGTACTGCATTTTTTTTATCCATTTATCAGTTGATAGATATTTGACTTATTACCACTTTGGGCTGTTATGAGAAATGCACTTGTAAATATTTAAGCACAACATTTTGTATGGGCATATATTTTCATATCTCAAGTATAGATCTAGAAATAGAATTTTTAGATTATATAATAATTCTATGTTTAGCCTTTTAAGGAATTTTCAGACTGTTTTCCAAAAAGGCTGCTTCATTTTACATTTCTACTGGCAGTGGATTAGAATTATGATTTCTCCTCACAGTCACCAACATGTTTTATTACCTATCTTTTTTATTATAGCTATCTGAGTGGGTCATCATCATGATGATAATTGGCATTATATCATTGTTTTTTATTTGCACTTCCTTGACAGCTACTTGCTCATCTTTTCATGAGTTTATTGACCATTGTATATAGTCTCTGGAGCAAAATTTTTTCAGAGCCTTTGCCCATTTTTGAATTGTGTTGGCTTTTGATTACTGAGTTTTAATTGTTTTTTTGTTTATGTTAGATGCAAATTTCTTACTGGATATATGAATTGCAAACATTTCCTCCCATTCTTTTGATTGTCTTTGTATTTTTTTGATGGTGTCCTTTGAGACACAAAATATTTTTAATATCAATGAAATCCACCCTATCCATTTTTTCCTTTATTGCTCATGCTTTTTGATGTTATATCTAAGAAACCATTGCCTAATCCAAGGTCATAAAAATTTACTCCCATGTTTTCTTCCAGAGTTTTCTAATTTTAGTTTTGTGTACAACTTTTTGATCCAATTTGTGTTGGTTTTGTGTACACTGTGAGGAATGGGAAAATTTATTCTATGCCTCTCTCCTGGCTTCTGGCAATTCTTGGCTTTCCTTGGCATGTAAATGAACCATTTCAATCTCTGCATCTGTCTTCACTTGCTTTTCCCTGTATGTGTCTCTGTGTTTTCTCACTTTCTACCTCTACTAAGGGTATATAAGTCCAGGATGATCTCATCTCAAGGTCCTTAATGTTATTAATTTACAAAGATCTTACTTTCAAATGAAGTCACAATCACAGGCACTGGGGCTTGTCCTTGGAAATATTTTGGGAAGGCACTATTCATCTGTTCATGGACTGCCTATCTCATGAGGTTACTTACTTATGTTCACTTCTTCAACAGTTACCTCAAAGGTTATGAGCAGCTAGGGATATAGTAATGGGGCCCCTATCCTGGAGAATATCAATATCTTGTAGAATATCCGGACACAAATAACAGAACTACAAGAAAGGGGCCAGTAAGAGTCCTGCAATTTGGAAGCTGCCCAGAAGAGGAAAAGGTTTTTAAAGCAGAGGCTAACATTATCACCCAAGGCAGGAGCTGGAAAGCAGACGCAGGCCAGGGATTGTTGCACCTGAGTTTGGCAGGAGTACAGGAGTGTGGATGGAAGAGAACTCAGAGCCAGAGAACTCAGGCTCCAACTGTTGTAGTCTAATTCAGGTATGCAAGGGTGGCTGGGGTGTTCAACATGTATTTAGGACATCATAGTCTTCCTTTCCCCCATGTGTCTGTCAGCTTGTCATGCAGTAAAGGCTTATTTGTTGCTGTGATGCTGAAAACTATGCCACCAGTATCTCTGGTACCTGAAGGGCCACCCATGGTAGATAGGTTTCAGCTGAGCTTCCAGACTAAGACCGACTAGAGAAAAGGACCTGGCAACCCAGTCCTGAAGTATTTAGCCATTGAAAACCCCTATGAATAGCAGAGTTGTCATCATTGTTGTTAGGCATCATCAAGTCCAATCCAACTCATAGTGACCCTATATACAACAGGACAAAACACTCCCAGACATTGTGCCATGCCTGGCACTATGTCAGTATGTCTTTGCTATTCATAGGGGTTTCAATGGCTGATTGTATCAGGATTGCTTCTCCAAGATCCATATATATTGTTGTTGTTGTTGTTGTTAGGCGCCAGGCAAGCTGGATCTGACTCACAGCAACCCTGTGTACAATAGAATGAAACACTACCTGACGATGTGTCCTGCCTGGCACTGTCAGTGCTTCTCTGCTAGTCACGAGGTTTTCAATGGCTGATTGTTTTGAGAGTGGGCTGCCAGGTCCCTCTCCTGTTTTGCGGGATAGGGATCAAACCCAGGGACCCAGAGAGTGCAGAGTAGCACTCTACCAACTGAGTTAAACCCCAGGATAGCAGGGAAGCACTGTCAAATATAATGCTGTAAATTGAGCCCTTCAGGCTGGAAAGCATTCAAGAGATGACTGGGGAAGAATAGCCTCCTCAAAGTAGCTATTGTTGTTGTTTTTAGGTGCTCTTGAGTCGTGTCTGACTCATAGCGATCCTTATAGGGTTTTCAATGGCTGATTGTTTCGGGATTGCCTCGGGAGTGGGTTGCCACATCCTTCTCCCCTCCTCAAAGTAGAGTGGACCTTCATGTTGGGAATGGAGTAAAGCACCTGGGATCTCCTTCTGATGTGGCACAACTCAAAATGAGAAGAAATACAGAGGGTGCAACAATGGGCTCAAACACAAAAAGGTCATGTGCATAGCACAGTGTTGGGTAGTACTTCATTCTGCTGTACCTAAGGTCGATATAAGTCAGATCCCACTTGATGGCACCTTACAACAATATTCTTCCTTTAACAGCCCCCCATACTGGCCTGATGGTTGATAATTCCAGATAGAAATCACTTTGGGTTGATCCTACAGCTAGAAGGTGAGAGCTAAGCATGAACCTCATATACCTTTATGGAAGAGTCTCGTGCACATGACTCCCCAGAAGCAGTCTAGCTCCCCAGCGCAGGCCCATACTGAAGCTGGTTGTGAACATCTCACTTCCTGACTTGGCAAGAAAAGCCCATTGTAGCAAACTAATTCCCAAGCTTCATTTCTTTCATGCAACTCTTTCGCTACAAAATCCCCACCTTTGACAGAGCTCGTTGCTCCCTGAAGCTCATATGCAGTCGGGGGCACCATCTCACGGTTAGAGGTTGCAGTGCCACAGCTGTGCTGGGAGATGCTTGCTTTAGATCCTCCAGGCCAGGGCACCACTGGAGTAGAGACTCACGCTGCCCAGGCCCTTGAGAGGCTCAGCTAAAGAGGTGTCTCTTCACCCCATTGGACCTTATCCACGGCCTCTCCCCTCTGGAGAGCAGAAGCTGGGGGCAAAGAGGAAAACAGATTCACATCATAAAACCTCCCTGGGTCTCCAGCCAAGGAACAGCCAGTCCCATGTAAATTTATACGAGGTCATTTGAAGTGAAGCATGTCACAGAAGCGTAACAATAAACAGGGCCACACTGGGCCGGCCATACCACTTCGCCCACAGAAGAGCAGACTTGAGAGCCCCCCACCTGGGGGGAGCCCTCGGGTGGGACATTTGACATACAGGAAGAGCACACACTGGGGGGCGTCTGCCTGCAATACCAACTGGGTGAAGAGGAGGTTGACATTGGAAGGAAGATGTCACCACCTGGACTGTGTAGCGCCAGTTTTCTCAGATTCCAAAGGAACAGCTTAATATCCTCCATCCCCCTCCCCTTTTCTTGCAGTGCTCCTTATCTCACCTAAAACAGACCTGGGTCTTCAATGAGCCAGAATGCCCCCCTCAAACAGGCAGAGAGAGCATGTTCCACCTCACACCAGGTCACACTGGCAAGAGCAACTCCCAGGGTACGTTAAGACCCCAAAGACAAAAACAGCCTGCGTTTTGCCTCTTGAAGAATTGGAAGCCACCATGGACTATTGCCAGGACACTTGGCTTCTGGCTCCAGCTCTGCCACCACCCTCGGTGGCTTGGGGCATGTCAAACAGTATCACTGTACCTCGGTCTTTTCTCCGTAAAATAATCCGGGACCATTTGATACTTGAGTGTTGCAAAGATCCTTAGAGATTTAGTCCAAGAGCTGGCAAAATACAGTCTACTGGTCAATCTTGTTCACTGCCTGTTTTGTAAATAAAGTTTTATTGGAATGTTGTTGTTAGGTGCCATCAAGTTGGGTCCAACTCATAGCGACCCTACCCCACTACCCCACACTGTGCCACTATTGTCAGTGTTTCTCTGCTATTCATAGGGTTTTCAATGGCTATGTGCTTTTTGGGAATGGGCTGTCAGGTCCTTCTCCCATTGGAACATAACAATACCTAATGATTTACATATTATCTGTGGCTGCTTTAACAGTATAATGGCACACTTGGGTAGCTGAGACAGACACCAACCCTGTGGCTGAGAGGCCTAAAATATTTAATATCTGGTCCTTTACAGGAAAGGTTTACCCAACCACTGTTCTAGCTCAACACTATTATTTTAATAACTGGGAAACTAAGGCATGGGCAGTATAGGCAATTTGCCAAAATTCACAAAGTGAGTCAGGCTGGAGGCTGGGATGGTCTGCTGGTTTACATTGGCCAACATTTCTCACGTGGCCCAAAGCTCCCCATCTGATCTAAACATGCAGTGGCAGCTGTGCTGGGAAGACAGCCAGAAGGGACAGAGGAATGGGTCCGTGAGGAGGTCTGTGGGGTAGGGACAGAACCTGAGGCCTCCGTGACAAGGATAGTCTGGCTGAGTTCTGTGTGGGTCAGTGAGTAAATTCTTGAAGAGTAGTGGCTTTGGGCTGGAATCAAATGCGTCCAGTGCCCTGAGCACACTTTCACCACAGATTACTGATCTAGGTAAACTTTTGTTGCTTTTGACCCACAAGGGGACATTTTTTTCCTCCCTTCTTTACATACAGGCTGTTTCCTCCTAGCATTTATTAATCTGACTGGTTAACCATTGAGCTGGAAGCAGTCTCCTCTGGTTTTAAACCCTGCTCTTCCTGTTGGCTTCAGAAAAGGGCTTTCACTAAACAAACCTGCTTTTCTTTTCTTTCTCTTCTCAGGTGAAGTCAAGTGATAAAGGAGGTGGGGTCAGGGGTGCCCTGTTTGCTATAAAAGACACACCCCAAAACCCAAGTCCTAGAAGGGCAGAGGGCCCTTCTGGTGCAGGCCCGCAGCAATGCCCAGAAAGGAATCCATTAGCTGCAACACACACACACACACACACACACAGAGCAAAAGCAACTTGATCAGTTAGTGTGGGAGCAAGATTCTGAGAAGAGATTTATAAAAACATTCATGTACCTGGTTTGTCTATCATTGAAAGTATCATATTCCTAGTTCCTAAACACAGTTGCTGTTTTGCTGCAATTCTCCAGCTAAACGGGCATGGCTTAGAGAAGGAGAACCAAATGGGGAGAGGAAAAAAGATGGTGGCTGAGGCAGGGGGAGGGGCTGTGGCAATTTAAGGGAAGAGCTCTCTGAGAAGAAGGGCCCCATCAACCCCTTCTCTACTTTTCTTTGACATGTTAGAAACTACTAGAACATAAGCTCCACAAGGACAGGCCCTAGTACTGAGTATATGGTCGGGTAGGCAGGAAGTGCTCAAATACTTGTTAAATGAATGCAAACTAGTGGGCTGCTCACTGGTCCCCACCTTTCGGGGGTAATGGAGGTTCCACAGGGGTCCACTGGTTGCTGTTTGTCCGAAGATATTCAGAAGCCACGTTGGCAAAATTCATGAAGGATGAGAAGAAAGACTCTTCTGAGCCATTGAGATAGTTCCATAGAAACCTAACCCCGGAGGGTAGACTTTCCACTGAACACTGAAGGGATCAGATTTATACCGTAGGCATTTAGAATTTACTCTAATAATACCTATTAGTTAGTGAGCACTATCTTGTGTGAGACATTTTACATACACACACACATACACACATATATAATTTTTATTTTTTGCAGTGGTTGGGGGTTGAACCCAGAGCCTTGCACATGCGTTGCAAGTGTTCTACCACTGAGCTGCACCTCCAGCCCATTTTTAAAAAGTTTTTATCTTGAGTCAGGCTCTTGCTAAGTTACACAGGCTGTGTCTGTCTTTAAACTCACTATCCTCCTGCCTCCGTATCCTGAGTAGCTGCAATTACAGGCATGAACCATGCCCAGCTCTATGTTCTCATTTAATACGGTTTATTCATTTACTAGGTGGGTGTGATCACCTACCTCTTACAGATGAGGAAATGAGAATTTAATGAATTTGCCCAAGGTCACAGAGCACAGTTTCGGTCTGTCATAGGCTCCGCTGACCCCAGAGACAGTGTTTTTTCTACTGCTTATGCATACTGCCTCCAACTGGCTTTGTGACCTGAGAAAGTCACTTGTTTCTGGCCTCAGTTTCTTTATTCTAAAAATTACTTAGAAAAGTTTTCCACATGTGGGTCTGTGAACAGGTGACTTTATTTCTTAGCGAGCTACAAATTAATTTTGTTTCTAGAAGATGAAATAATCACACCCTTTATTTAAATCAATCAATTAATTAATTAATGATAATCGGGGGTTGAACCCAGGGCTTCACACATGCTAGGCAAGTGCTCAACCACAGGGCTGTGCTTCCAGATGCTTTTGTATTTTTTGTTTTGAGACAAAGGCTCACTGACTTACGCAGGCTGCCTCTGGCCTCAAACTCACCGTCCTCCTGCCTTGGCCTCTGGAGTCCCTGGGATCGGATCCCAGGTGTGTGCCCCAGTGCCCAGCCACCACACCCTTTATTGAGAGCAGCCCTAAATGTTTTCTGCTGACTGGGTTTGGAGGATGCTTTGGGATACCTTACCAAGTCCCAGCCCTGCTTCCTTTTATAAAGTAATGAGGAGCCCAGTTTTGAATCCAGGCTCCGGTCTCAGCTGAGTTCCTAGCACCAGGCTTGTCTTGGGCTGCAGATCTTTGCCATGGTCTCCACCTCTTTCCTGTTTGTTTTTTTTTTGTTGTTGTTGTTGTTTGTTTTTTTTTTGGGCGGGGGTGCTGGGAGTTGAACCCAGGGCCTTATGCTTGCATGCTTTCCTAGTGCTGGACCACTGAGCTGCACTCCCAACCCTTTTTTTTTTTTTTTTTTTTTTTTACATTTTGAGACAGGGTCTCGCTAAATTATGCAGACTGCCTCTGGTCTCAAACTTGTGATCCTCCTGCCTCTGCCTCCCGAGTTGCTGGGATCACACACCTGCGCCACTGTGCCCGGCTCCCCACTTCTTTTCCATTTGCTCTGTGCAGTGGTGGAAGCAGCGTCCCCTCAGGGAGCTGAGAGCCATGTGCTATGCACAGGACACCATTGCCATCGCTGGCTAAGAGCCACGCCTGTCTCCAGGCAGCCTCTGGCCACCTGCAGACACCGCTCCTTCTGAAGCCGAGCCCGAGTGGGGAGCAGGCAGAAGGGAGGTGGTTTCTGAGGGCCGAGGGACTGAACCCTGGGGAGCCTTCAGTGCACAAAATGTGGCCAGGAGTCTGAATCCACTTGTTGCCTAACCGAGGAGACAGAGGAAACTCAGATTCTTAGCCCCAGAAGGACCCTGGGCCATGATTAAGCACAGTCTCCCACCCTCCCTAGCTGCAGATCCCACTGTGTATAGCAGAGAAAAGTCCAATCATTGGTACTGGGGGCACAGTGCTCCTCTCTCCAAACGGCCATGGAAACAGGTGGTGTCCAGGGGCCTCCACAGAGCACAGTTGGAAATTATTTTAATTGAATCAGAATCCTCCTTTTTTTTTCACCCAGAGTCCTATAAAGTGAGCCATTTCCCAGGCTTCACTCCCTGGCTGGTGGCAGCAAGGGAGCTTACATTCGAGATTAAGCAGCTGCCTTCATACGTCAATGAGGCAGTTAGGAGAAGGCCAAGCGTTGTGCTGACCCAAGTAGGACAGTCCCAGACCTCAGACAGGTCCTTGAACATGAGGTATGTTACCAGAGCAACCCTGCCAACAGGTCACCCTGAAGGTAAGGATTGTTGTCCCTGCTTTGCCCTGCCCCAGGCTCTTGGACCTCCACATCCATTCTCTTACCATGGCGCCCTATTCTCCATGTGCTTGGCTCTTTCTTTTCTATTGCAGCTGCTAGGAAACCTCCTCCAGCCCTCCAGGCCCTTGGTTTCCCTCTCTCTCAGTTTGTTTCTTTTCAAAGCCCCCTAAGCCTTGGGGCCTATCACTCTAACAATGGTGTAGCCATTACCCCAACTCCTTCACTCTCCAGCACTGATGATCTATGTGCTGATGACTCAGGCCTTGACCTTGCTCCTGAGTTTCTAAACCAGGACCAGATGTGGAGGGGGATGGGCCAAGAGGTAGAGGCAACCAGTGGGACATCCCACATCCCACAGTGTGAGGCCACTAATCAGGCCCAGCATGTGCTTCTCAAGCCTGATTGCACATTAGAATCACCTAGAGAACCTTTAAGCCATTAAGAAGCCTGAGCTCCACCACAGACCAATAAAAGCAGTTCATAAGGGTTGTGCTGGTGTTTTTAAAGTAAACCTTTAAAATTTAATTATAATATACATCAGAATATTACATAAAAACCTTGGCAATTTTTCACAAAGTGAATATCCACATGTAACTCCCACCTAGATCAAGACAAAAATGTATTACTAGTGGTCCCAAGCTCCCCGGTGTTCCTTCAGCCCTTCCTCCCTCCTCTCCAGGATGGTAACACTCTCTTGAATTCAAACACTATATATTTGTTTTGCTTGTTTTTGATACTTATAGGAATGAAGTAACAGAATATGTGTTCTTTTTGTCTGACTTCTTTATCACAATATTTTCTTTTGAAGATTCATTGTGTTGTTTAGGGTAGCTGTTGTCCATTTATTTCCATTGCTGTATTATATTCCATTGTCTGACCTTTATGATCCAAATGTGGTGTTGATTACATATCTAAAATAAGTAGTACTGTAAGATACACATGTGTTCAGGCTAGTGACTAATGCCAAACAGTTTCTAACATAGTACTACTCCACTGATATTTTGCACAAGTATCCCAGGTGATTCCAATGGGTGGCAAGGGTTAAGAACCCTGCCCAAAGGTTGCTAAGTACTATGGTTTGGATTTGAAGTGTCTCCTGGAAGGGCTCACATGTTAAAAGTCTTAGTCCCCAGCTGGTGGTGCTATTGGGAGGTGACTGGATCATGCAGGTGTTAACTTCACCAGTGGATTAATCCATCAACAAGTTCATAGCTGAATAGACTATTAGGATGTGGAGCCTAGTTGGAAGAAGTGGGTCACTGGGAGCATGCATTTGAAGATACAGCTTGTCCCCAGCCCCTTCTTCTGTCTTTCTCTGCTTCCTGGCCACCATGAGGCGAGCTGCTTTCATCCCCTTTCCCTTCCACCATGATGTCTCTGCTTTGCCACAAACTAAAATCGATACAGACAGCTGACCATGGACTAAAACCTCAGACATCATGACCCAAAATAAATCTTTCTGCCTTTAGGTTGATCTCTTTCAGATATTTTGTCACAGTGATAAAAAAAACTAACACACTAATGGATGGAAAAACCAGCCATACTGACAATCAACTACTTTGAAACCCCTTATTGAAAATTGATAAGAATTGCTTTGAAACTCTTATCCAAACACTGGGGAAGGGAAGAGGAAAGGGCAGTGCAGAGCTTATTCCAGGTGAGAAGCTTGTCTTCTGCCCTGTGGGGAAGTGGGATACAAAGATTTGTGTCTCTTTGCACATAGCTCTCCCTTTCTTAGAATGTCCTCCCCTCCTGTGCCTATCAAGAGAAGGACCTGGCAATTCACTCCCAAAGCAATCCAGAAACACTCAGCCATTGAAAACCCTGTGAGGGTCGCTATGAGTCTCACCCAACTCCACCGGCACATAACAACAACTGTGCCTATAGGAGAGTTCCCAGGCATTTTTCAAGATGCAACTCAGTGTCACTCTTTCAGCAAGCCCCCTATTCTGTAGGCTGAATCACCTCACCTCGTGCAGTGCACTGTGAGGATCCTTCTTCCTAAGGACCTCACACCATGGCGTCATTGCTTCCCATGTGCATGCTCACTTGGACCAGGGCTCCCTGCGTGCAAATAAGGACTTGGATGGTTTGTTCTTTACTCTTCAAACCTAGCACAGTTCCTAGATAAAAGGTGCTCAATAAATGCCTATTGTGATAGAGTCTATAATGTGACTAAAATATGAAATAATAAATGCTCAAGCCTATGACTGTGAAGGAAGAATTGAGCCTGGTTCTGATTATCTATTGCACAACAAACCATCCCTAATACAGTGTTTTACACGACAGTATGTTATCATCCCTCACCATCCAGCCTTGACTGGGTTCAGCTGCCACACAGCTCCTGCCTGGGTCTGGGGACAATCAGATGGAGGCTGGGCCGGGGATCACTGAACATTGCATTGGGTTGGGCGTCCACGATGGCCTCTTTCCCCACACGCTTGGTGCTGCAGTTAGCAAGGCTGGAAGAACAGGGGCCTGGCTGTGTGGCCCCTTTCATGTGACTGGTGTAGGAGTCGTCCCCTCATGATAGTCTCAGGGTCGCCTGACTACTTAATTGGCAGCAGCCTTTCTCCAGAAAATGTTCACAGGGACTCAGGCCACAACTGCAACACTTCCTCCTCAGAAGGTGCACAGCATCACTACCGTCTCCCACAAGTGGCCCAGAGCAAGTCACAGATCAGAGCAGATTAGGAGGCAAGGACTCACAAGGACACGAACAGTCTAATCTGAAAGTTAAACCAGGACTGACAAGGGAAACTCAGTTACCTTAAATATCCCTGGGGACAACATCAGGCAAAAGTAAGCACAAGGTAAATACATGTATGTTTAAATAAAATACTTGGCCTTTAAAAAACTCTTGGGCCTCAGCTGTGTGTCCTATTCTGTACCATACACCTTATCTGGGTAAACCTAGAATACTTAGGTGCAAACTAGCATTTGTGAGCCTTTATGAGTATTAGAAAGTGACCAAAATCCCCTGGAGCTACCTATAGGCAGCATTTGCTTGTCTAGGGGGCAACATTTCTAGAATATGGTACAGTCTGGCACGGTTTTGCTTTGCATACCCGTTCTTGACATCTGAACAGCTCCTTGCCCTGAATAAAAGGCGCTAGGATTTAAGAAGTGACCAGTGGAGCCACAATCTACATGTGAGAGTGTTCAGCACTGTTATTTATAATAATGAAGAGTTGAAAAACTTTGGTGTCTGTATTAGTCAGCTTTTCATTACTGTAACAAAATGCATGAGATAATCAACTTGTAAGGAGGAAAGGTTGATTTGGGCTCCCAGTTTTGGAAGTTACACTCCATGGCGGGTTGACACATCACTTTTGAGGCTGTGGTAAGCAGCACTTCATGGCAGGAATATGTGATGGAGGAGGCCTGTTCATTTCATGGCAGCCAGGAAGCAAAAAAGAGAGGCAGGAAGGGACCAGGGTCCCAACTTCTACCAGGCCCCACGTCCTAAAGATTCCACCACCTCCCACAGTGCTATGGGCTGGGAACAACCCTTTCAGACAAGAAACTTTGGGGGATATTCCACATTGAAATTATGGTTAGTGTTCAACAGTACAAGACTTGTTATAAGTTCTTACATAACCATACAATGGAAAATCATGCAAGGTTTGATACTGCTTCATGAGTTTTAATGGCATACTATATAAAAAACTATTAGGTCAAAAAAGAATCAGTATATAAAACTTTGCATAAAATATTCCAATTACGTTCTAATATGCACATGCATAGAACAAACGGCTAGAAGATTATGTATTATAAGTTCAAGAGTAAACCTATCCACATAACAGAATCATGAACAAATTTTAAAGTTTTCTTCTTTGTGCTTTTTGTATTTGACAAGCTTCATGTAGTGTGCACATATAACTTTTATAATCAGACAATAAAGTTAGAAGAGAGGTGAAACTCCACTGGAAAGTTGGGATCGCAACATGACTGCAACATGACCCCAAAATGCCCCCAAATCCTTTTACACTGGGGCTTCTGGGGTCAATATAAGTAGCCGTGGTAGACGTGAGGCTTTATCAGCTACTGTGTTAGACCAATACCATGTGGTCTCACGTAGTTTCTTCTCTAGACCTGGTTATTTGCTCTATAAAATTAGGGGATACACAGTAGGATAAAACCTAGGGCTTCAGAAAGCAAAAGCACCTTTCCTTATCCTATTTGATTCTCACAATAGCTGGAAGCAGATAGATGTAAGGTAAATCTCATCACCATTTGACTCACAAGAAAACAGAGGTTCAGTAAGGTAATCCACTAGCCAGGGGTCACACAGAGTTAGGTAGAGTGAGTATTCAAAAACAAGTCTTCAGACTTTTCACCTGGGATCTATCTTCTGCATCAGGATTCCTTTTGCATATCAACTGCCAACTCCCATGCTATCATAAAACTCCAGCCAGGATCTCTGCCTCCAAGACCCCAGATACCTGGACTAACTTCTCTTCCTCCTTTTTGTATTCCAGGGATCTTCGAGGTGGGTCTAATGTCTCTTTCAGTCATCCTCAGTTGCATCTGCTCCTCAGCAGATGACACTGTTTGGGGGCCACACACTATTTTCGAATCTGAGAATCAGAACTGGAAAAGACCTTTAAAGTTCACCTGTTGGAAGAAGCCCCTGTCAGCCTTTTGCAGAAATTCTCTCATCTGAAAAAGTCCCTCCACAACGCTCCCCAGGGGGCCCCAGGGCGAAGGCCAGGGTGATAAGGCACTCTTTTCCCCACTGAGCTACATACCTCTGCGGGCTCACCTGCATTCACCGTGGGAACACAGAGGCTGCACAGTGGGAGGCAGCGTGACTCAGGCCTTTTCACCGAGGTATTGCATACAATGGAAAGATCTGAACATTCCAAAGGGAAGGAAAACCAGAAAGGCCAACACAAGCGGTGCACAGAGAAAGCCAGCATTCAACAAATCCCAAGGGCCAAGGAGAAACGGGTGGAAAAAACTCTCTCTCCTTGTGTGCACTGTGCTTCAAAAGAGGCAGCCAGCACAGAGGGTCTCCCACCTGCTGGGAGTCTTTCTCTTCTGTGTCTGGGTTCAGCAAACTTTCTGATTCTTCTCCCTCAGTACCCAGAGCCCCTTTCTGCACTGGTCCACGAGGTGACAGAGCTTGGCCACCATGGTGGTGGCATGCCAGGGCATTGGCACTAAATGACTTTGTAAATACTGTGGTTTTGATAATTTCTTACTTCTGTTGTCTCTTGGGCTGGGATTTAGCTCAGTGGGTAGAGCGCTGCGCTGCAGTCTCTGAGGCCCCGAGTTCAATTCCTAGCACCGCAAAAATGGGAGAAGGGCCTGGCAATCCACTCCCAAGACAATCCCGAAGCACTCAGCCATTGGAAACCCTATGAGGGTCGCTATGAGTCGGATACAGACTCGACGGCACCTAACAACAACAACAACAAGTTGTCTCTTGGGATTCTTTCCATCTGCATTAGGGAAAAGAAATGGGACTTTCCTCTGCCCACCAAATTGGTTGCTTTTATTTCATGTAGGAATTAAATAAATGGGTGCTGATCCCTGATACCAGCCCATTCAGCAATGTTTTTTAAAAGGGGACAAGCAAGATTTTTAACATTCCTCCTTCTCCAAACCTCAAGGAAGGCTTTGTGAATAGAGATGTTTAAAAGTAAAACTGTATTCAGTTTGAAATGGAAACACTTTATGTTGGAATCCAAAATGGCTTACATGCACAAAAAACTATTAAGTATTAAAAAATCCTGCAATTGTTTTTCTCTCCGAACAGAATTCTTTTTTTGTGAATAAATATTCTTCATGTATATCCAATTTTGGGGAGTACAAAAAGAGATCCTCTAAGATTACATGCCTTTGTTTCTGGGAGTCCACAAAATAATCTCATGTAAGTTAAGGAAAGGAATTCTAATAAATTTGTGTAACAAAGAACTTTGACTGGCAGGCCTCAGAAGTGACTTCACCCAATGTGACCACATCATCCCCTGGGATGTCAGAGCCCCTCTAAAGCTGTTTTCAATCGATTGCATGCTAGATTCGTGCATGGGAACTTGGATGACATTCCCATTTAATTATCACCACTGTCCTAGGAGAGATAGGCAATGTCTATTTTCAAATCAAAAAAACAAGTTAAGAGAGGTCAAGAAAATTGTCCAAGATCACTGAGCTAGTTAATAGCATAGTGGGACAGAAACACTCCTGAACCCAGGACTTTTTTCATGCTATACCCTCTCATTTACATGGTCATCTTGTTGCTATTCAACCCTCCCATCCATCAGAAATCACCTGCCTAAGCAGCACATTCCACTTTGAGGCAGTTTCTATTGTTTTAGAGGGCTCTTGCTTGTAATGTCCAACTGTGGATCCACCTGTAAGCATGATTCTAACCCTTGGGCATGAATAGACATGCTTTAGGGGGCATGTTCTAGGATGTGCTGTTCACATGCTCTGGGTCAGAAAAAGTTGAGACTGACATACAAGGAATTATCATTTGGGACTGTGTCATGCCAAGCCCTCAGCTTCTGTGCTGCTGAGGCTAAGGAACACTGGGTTTCAGGATGTGACAGAGGCTGGATAGTGTAGGAAGGGAAGGCAGAGGGGGCATCACAGCCCCACACCACAGACTCAGCTCAGGAAGGAGACACAGGTTCTGAGGAGTGAGATATGGACAGCAATGCATCAGTATATTTGAAAGTTGCTGCCCAGCCCCAAGTGCCACACCCCAGCTCACAGGTATACAGTCGCTAATCTGTTTGCTCACCTCCATGGTGCAGAGCACCAGCCCCGGTTCCTGGTTCCTGCCGAGTCCTGGGTCAGTGAGTCCTGCCCCTCCCCACACCTCTCAGTTCCCAGAGAGTCCCTTTGCAGGAAGATCCATGCAAAAGGCACACCCTTCTTCTGCAGGGTGCTGTGATGAAAGAGAGGCATAGGTCCCAGGTTGCCCTTGCTCTGTCCTGCTTTAGGTCCAGCTTGTCTTCCTGCCATCTACCCCATAGCAACTTCAGAACCACCATGCAACAGCACCCCAGACTTTTTTATTGCTGCCTTAGACCATTTTCTGTGGCTATAACAAAATGCCAAGACTAGGCATTCTATTTTAAAAAGAAGTTTATTATCTCACAGTGTGGGAGGTCAAAGTGGTGCTAGCATTGGCTCCAGGTAAGGGCTTCATGACAGCATCACAAGGCAGGAACACATGCAAGAGAGATC
Organism: Pedetes capensis; assembly: GCA_007922755.1. NCBI lineage: Eukaryota > Metazoa > Chordata > Mammalia > Rodentia > Pedetidae > Pedetes > Pedetes capensis. Next base: position 113,296 of record VMDO01002221.1, read on the forward strand.
AAGGAGAGAGAAAGGAAGATGGCAAGGGGAGGAAGCTGGTCTCTTTTCAAGACAACCTGCTCTTAAATGGATGGAACTGGAAAGAATCACTTTAAGTAAAGTAACCTATACTCAAAAAGAGAAATACCACATGTTCCCATTCATGTGTGAGAGCTAAATCCACCTTAAAAGAAAAAAATTAAATATTATATTATATATGTATATATGTAAATGTATATATATGTAAATATGTATATGTGTATATATATGTGTATATATATATGTATATATGTAAATGAGGTTTAGTTCAGTTGGCAGAGTACTGCTCTGGACGCTCTGAGGATCCAAGTTTGATCCCCAGCACTGCCAAAATAGTAGAAGGATATGGTGATCCACTCCCAAAGCAATCCCAAAACAATTCAACCATTTAAAACCCTGTGAGGGTCACGATGAGTCAGACTCAACTCAATGGCACCTAATAAAACATATATGTAAATGTGCAATCATACTCATCTGGGAATGGAAAGTACAAGTGGATCTACTATGAGCAGGGAGGGGACTAGTGGGATGGAGTGGATAATGGAAAAGGAGGGGGAACAATGAAGAGTGTAGGAGAAGATGTAGGAGAACCCTAGAATCTGCGCCCAAGTCGAGGGCTCTTCTGATCTCCCTGGAGCGCTAACATCTACCCTCCAGGGAATAAGAGCCTCAGGAGGTAAAAGAGTATCATCAAGAAAAAGGCCTGTCTGACCCTCTTGGGGGGGCTGACTTCTATCCTCCAGGGCCAGTAAACTTTAGCCTACATCCTGGTCCTTTTCCCTCATTAAACGCTATGGGGCAAGATAGCAATGGGTCCCCTTTGCCCCACACCTGGGCCCTTCGCTCCTACCCCTCCCATTGAGTAGCCCAAGATGGCCCCCAAACAGCCCAGCTTTAGGGTGGCCTCCTTTAATCTGATTGGGTACCTGGGGCCACCCGAGTGTTCAATAACGGAACACTCTTCGTTAGCCTGGCCTGCTCCCTACCCACCTATCAAAATTTCAAAATCTCAAGCCCCCATTTGCATGACAGTGCCCCAGACAGGACCCCTGCCCTGATTGGATACTCCCTAGCCACCCCTCTCTGGAAGTGTAGGTGGAAATTGGGAGGAAATTGGTAAAAATCCCCAAACTGGGAAAACTGCTTTTGAAGATCTGGTTTGTAAAGTAGAAACATAGGGAAAATCTCCCATCTGAACATCCGGGCTGGACCCAGAGGTGCACGCCCCACATGGGAGGGTATTTAAATAGGTCTTTGACCACCACCAGTATTCCCTTCATCTTCACCCTTGTGTACACCACCCATCACTTGGACTCATCACTCCCTACTCCAGACCTCCAACCGACTGGACCTCCTATCAAAATGCCATGTCAAGCCCAGGGGCCCTGAAGAGCCAAAGGTGCCCATCAAGACACACAGCGCTCTCCAATTCCCCCCTCCCACATGCCTGGGGAGGAGGAGGATAGAGAAGGCGAACTGCAAGAGGCAAGGTCAGTGCAAACCATCTACGTCCACATCTCCAGTCTTGTTCCCGCCCTTGTTTTCAGGAGCAGTTTAATAAAACCTCATTTCTTTTGTAATAAGAAGGCTCCCAAGGTCCTTCTTGGCACCATCATCCAGCTCTCAGCCCCCGAGAGTCCTGGAATTCACCTAGTGTTGAGGTGAGGTTCTGAACCTTTGCTGGGCCAGAGCCCCAGCAGAAGAAGAATAAAGAGGGAGAGACACAAATGCAAAATATGGGCTGCAATTCTATGAAAATTAAAAAAAAAAAAAAGAAAAAAAGAAAGAAAGAAAGAAAGAAAAAGAAAAGAAGAAAAAGGAAAGGAAAGAAAATCAGGGTATAGCCCATGGGTGCATATGACTATTATTACATGTTAATTACAATTCTTACTTTTTCTTTTTTCTTTTCTTTCTTTCTTTCTTTTCTTTCTTTCTTTTCTTTTCTTTTCTTTTCTTTTTTTGGCTTTATTTATTTATTGGCTTTTTTTGTTTATGTTGTTCTGTCAAATGTTTAAGGAGGTGGAAATGTAAGCAATACAGATTTGATAGTTGGATAATGGATATATGCCAGCAGCCCTACCACTGTGGTGTCTGATCCTGGCAGATCTCAGAAGCTAAGTAGGATTGGGCCTGGTTAGTACTTGGATAGGAGACCACCTGGGAACACCAGATGGAGGCTTGGGTGAAGGACTTGGCAACCCACTCTCCAAAATCAATCCACTATTAAAAACCCTATGAATAGCAGAGAAGCACTGACAATAGTGTTTTTCTTGTTGTACATAGGGTCTCTATGAGTCGGACACCTACTCAATGGTACTTAACAACAATAATAATGGATATAACAACTGACTTATTACACTGTACCCCACTGAAACCTCCATTTGTCTGTCAGTGTGCCACACTCTATGTATCTGTCAAAGTGCCAAACTGTGGGGATTTGTGTGTTGTGATGCTGAAAGCTATGATACTGGTATTACAGATAACAGCAGGGTCACCCATGGTGGACAGGTTTCAGCTGAGTTTCTAGATTAAGACAAATTAGGGAGCAGGATCTGGCAAGCCACTCCCAAAACAATTAGCCATTGAAAACCCTATGAATAGCAGAGAACACTGTCAGATATAGTGCCAGAAAATGAGCCCCCCAGGTTGGAAGGCACTCAAAAGACTACTGGGGAAGAGTTGCCTCCTCAGAGTAGAGTCTACCTTCATGATGGAATGGAGTAAAGCCTCAGAGACCTCCTTTTTCTGATATGGCATGACTCAAAATGAGAAGGAACAACTGTAAACACCCAATAATAATTGGAATGTGGAATATACATAGTATGAATCTAGGAAAATTGTTGTTGTTGTTGTTAGGTGCCATCGAGTTGAGTCTGACTCATAGCGACCCTTATAGGGTTTTCAATGGCTGATTGTTTTGGGATTGCCTTGGGAGTGGGTTGCCACATCCTTCTCCCATTTTTGCAGTGCTGGGAATGGAACTTGGGACCTCAGGGACTGCAGAGCAGCACTCTACCAACTGAGCTAAATCCTAGCCCCCCCTGGAAAATTATAAATTATCAAAAGGGAAATATAAAGCATAAACATTGACATTCTAGGCATCAGTGAACTAAAATGGACTGACATGAGGCATTTTGCATCAGATAATCATATGGTCTACCATGCCAGGAATGAGAGATTAAAGAGAAATGGAGTTGCATTCATCATCAAAAAAACATCTCAAGATATGTCCTAAAGTACAATGCTGTCAGTGATAGAATTATATCCATACACCTATAAGGAAGGTCAGTTAATATAACTATTATTCAAATTTATTCACCCACCACTAAGGCTACAAATGAAGATAGGGAAGATATTAACTAGCTTCTGCAGTCTGAAATAGATCAAGTAGTCAGGACTTACTGATAATTACTGGTGACTGGAATGTGAAGTAGGAAACAAAGAAGGCTCAATAGTTGGAAAATATGGCCTTGGTGACAGAAACGATGCTAGAGATAGCATGATAGAATTTTGTCAGACCAATGACCTTTTCATTGCAAATATATATTTTTTCCACCAACATAAACAATGACTATACACATGGATTTCACCAGATGGAATGCACAAAAAAAAAAATTGACTACATTTGTGGAAAGAGATGATGGAAAATCTTAATATCAAAAGTCAGAACACGATAAAGTGCTGATTGTGGATCAGAGCATCAACTGCTCATATACAAGTTCAAACTGAAACTGAAGAAAATTAGAACAAGTATGAGAACCAAGGTATCACCTTGAGTATATACCACCTGAGTTCAGAGACCACCTCAGGAACAGGTTTGATGCTTTAGACACTAATAATAGAAGACCAGACAAGTCATAGCATGACATCACAGACATCATTCACGAGGAAAGCAAAAGATTACTTAAAAGACAGAAAAAAAAAATAAGAAAAGATCAAATTATACATCAAAAGAGACTCTGAAACTTGCCCTTGAATGTTGAGTAGTTAAAGGAAGACATGATGAAGTTAAGGAACTACACAGAGGATTTCAAAGGGCAACTCAAGAAGAAAAAATCAAATATTATAATGATATGTGCAAAGAGCTGGATATAGAAAACCAAAAGGGATGAGCACACTATTTTTCTCAAGCTTAAGGTACTGAAGAAAAAATTCAAGCCTCAAGTGGCAATAGTGAATAATTCTACCGGGGAAATGTTAAACCACTGAGGAAACATCAAAAGAAGATGGAAGGAATACACAGAGTCATTACACCAAAAAGCATTGGTGGATTACCAACCTTTCAAGAGGTTGCTTATGATCAGGAACCAATGGTACTGAAGGATGAAGTGGAAGCTGCCTTGAAGAAATTAACACAAGACTCCAGGAATTGATGGAATACTAATAGAGATGTTTCAACAAATAGATGCAACATTGGAGGTACTAACATGTTTATGCCAAGAGATTGGAAAACAGCTACCTGATCAACTGACTGGAAAAAGTCCATATGTGTGCCTATTCCCAAGAAAGGAGATCTAACCAAATATGGAAAACATCAAACATATCATTAATATCACATGCAAACAAAATTTTGCTAAAGATCATTCAAAAGTGACTGCAGCAGAAGACAGGGAACTGCTGGAAAATCAAGCCAGATTCAGAACAGGGCATGGAACCAAGTACATCATTGCTGATGTCAGATGGATATTAGCTGATAGCAGAGAATACCAAAAAGATGTCTATTTATGTTTTATTGACTATACAAAGGCATTTGACTGAGCGGATCATAACATATTGTGGATAACACTATGAAGAATGGGAATACCAGAGCACTTCATTGTACTCATGAACAATCTAGACATGGATCAGGAGACAGTCATTTGAACAGAACAAGGAAACATTGCCTGGTTTAAAGTTGAGAAAGGAGAGCCAGGCATGGAGGAGCACACCTGTAATCCCAGCAACTCGGGAGGCAGAGGCAGGAGGACCACAAGTTCAAGACCAGAGGCAGTCTGCATAATTTAGCGAGACCCTGTTTCAAAAAGTAAAAAAAAAAAAAAAAAAAAAAAAAAAAAAAAAAAAAAAAGGGCTAGGGGGAGCAGCTCAGTGGCACAGCACTTGCAAAGCATGCAAGCACAAGGCCCTGGGTTCAACCCCCAGTACCACAAAAAATAAAAATAAAAAGTAAACTAGAGAAAGATGCGCATCAGGCCTGTATCCTTTCACCATACCTCTTCAATCTCTATGCAAATAATCCAAGAAGCTGGATTTTATGAAGAACGTGGCATCACGATTGGAGGAAGACTCATTAACAACCTACAAATTATTAACCTACAAATGACACAACTGCTTGCTGAAAGTGAAGAGGATTTGAAACATTTACTGATGAAGATCAAAGAACACTGCCTTCAGTAAGGATTGTGACTCCGCATCAACAAAAGTGAATTCCTTACAAGTGGGTCAGTATGCAACTTCATAATAAGTGGAGAAATGTTTGACGTTGTCCAAGACTTTGCTTTACTTGGTTCTACAGTCAACAAGGAAGCAGCAGTCAAGAACTCAAAAGATACATTGCATTAGGAAAAGTTGTTGCAAAAGATCTCTTTAAAATATTGAAAAGAGCCGGGTGCCGTGGTGCCCACCTGTAATCCCAGTGACTTGGGAGGCAGAGGTGGGAGGATGGCAAGTTCGAGACCAGAGGCAGTCTGCATAATTTAGCAAGACTCTGTCTCAAAAAAGTAAAAAAATGGGCTGGGGGCACAGCTCAGTGGTCTAGCACTTGCAAAGCATGCAGGCGCGAGGCCGTGGGTTCAACACCCAGTACCGCAAAAAAAAAAAAAAAAAAAAAAAGAAAAGAAAAGAAAAGAAAAGAAAAGAAAGAAAAAGAAAGAAAGAAAAAAAAAGAAAAAAATATTGAAAAGTAAAGATGTCACATTGTAGACGAAGGTGCACCTGACTCATGCCATGGTATTTTCAGTAGCATCATATAGTTGTAAGAGCTGGACATTGAATAAGGGAAACAGAAGAATTGATGCTATTTAATTATTATGCTGGAGACAAATATTGAATATACCAAAGATTGCCAAAAGAAGATCTATCCTAGAAGACATACATCCAGAGTGCTCTGTGGAAATTAGGATGACTAGACTGTATCTGATATATCTTTTGACATGTTGTTAGGAGGGACTAATCCCTGGAGAAGGACATCACGTTTGGGAGAGTGGCAGGTTAATGACAAAACGGAACACCCTCAACTAGATGGATAAACACAATGTCTGCAACAATGGACTTAAACATGAATAAGGTCATGTGCCTGGCACAGAATTGGGGATTGTTTCATTCTGTTGTATTTAGGGTCACTATGAATCGGACTCGATTGGACGGCACCTAACAATAACAACAACAACAACAAAAACCACAATAAATAAAATACTAATAATAATGTAAAAATGGATTAAAAAAAAACTCCTGCTCTTGTGGTAACTAATCCAGTCCTGCAAGATCTAATCCACTCCCTCACGAGGGGTATTAATTCCTTCCAAGACCCCAAGACCTAATTACCTATGTTAAAGGCTTCAGGACTGAATATTGTTACATTATACAGTCAGGCATCATCATGAGTTTCGGTGGTAACAAACCTCCAAACCATAGCACCACAATTTGTAGAGCCTTTATAGTAAGTTTCCTCTTCCAGACCTTCACTTCCACAGCTTCTTTCACAATCATGCAGGATCTAATTCCCAAAAGAAGGTCCTTATTTCTTTTCTTTTCTTTTTTTTCTTTTTTCTTTTCTTTTTTTTTTCTGGTACTGGGGGTTGAACCCACGGCCTCACACCTGCATGCTCTGCAAGTGCTGGACCACTGAGCTGCACCCCCAGCCCATTTATTTTTACTTTTTCAGACAGAGTCTCATTAAATTACACAGACTGCCTCTGGTCTCAAACTTGCTATCCTCCTGCCTCTGCCTCCCGAGCCGCTGGAATTACAGACATGCACCACCGTGCCCGGCCAAGAAGGTCCTTATTCCATATCACTGAGAGGGGCTGTACATTCCTCACCAAACCATGAAGAAGAGAACCTAAAGGATGGAATCTCTGCATTGGTCTGGAATTGGTGCTTTGATCTGATTATACTTGAGAGCATTGATGACCTTCATGTCAGTGGGAAAGGGGACACTAGTAGTCATGGTAGGTAGTGTCAATTAATTAAATTATACCTATAAACACATTTGGCTGCAGCCATAGTACCCTGTCATCTGATCCTGTCTGTTCTTGGAAGCTAAGCAGGGTCAGCCTGGTTAATCCTTGGATGGGAGACTGCCTGGGAATACCAGGTGCTGCAGGCTAGGGAGAAGGAACTGGCAATCCACTCCTGAATCATGGGCTGGGTTTAGCTCTGTTGGTAGAGCACTGCTCTGCACTCTCTGAGGACCTGGGTTCAGTTCCCAGCACCGTAAAAATGGGAGAAGGATGTGTCAATCCACTAGCTAAGCAATCCTGAAACAAACAGCCATTGACAACCCTAGGAGGGTCACAATGAGTTGGACCCGACTTAATGGCACCTAGCACCACAACAACGCTTTGGATTGGAGATGTGACTCAGTAGTAGAGGACCTGCCTACTAGCATATGTGAGGCCCTGGGTTCAATCCCTAGCAGTGGAAAAAAAAAGGAGGGGGCGAGGGACTTTGGACTTTGGGTGATCAAGTAGTTGCTTCCATAAAATGCTTTCATAAAAAGAGGGAGGATAAAAGGAGGCAGGTGTAGTGGCTCCTGCCTGTAATCCCAGCACTTGGGAGATAGAGATAAGAAGATTATGATTTTAAGGCCAGCCTAGGCTACATAGTAAGACCCTGCCCCAAAAAATTAAAAAATGAAAAGGAGCTGGTAGTAGCTTCTAAGAGTGCTGGAGAACTTGGACAAAGAAAATGGTGATCTTAGGGCTTCAAGTTCCTGACTCAAGGTCTAGCCAAGAAAAACCCTATGTCTTACAAGACCACAACTTCTGAAAATCAAACAGAGGTTGTATTCTTAGGCTAAATAATGCAAATTGAAACTTATGTAAAGTTGGCACATGGGGAAGAAGGTTGGCCCTGAACACTGGGATAGAGCTATATGGAGCTGGGGAGCTTCAACTCACATTTTGCTGAGCTTCCTATCTTTTGCTGCAGAGCTATGGTAAAATAAACAGGAAATACATTTGGGGGATGATATGTATAAAATGCCTAGCATAGTGCCTGGCAGAGTACAGACACTCAGTAGGTATTCAGCAGGTATTCAGGCTGTGGAAATTCACATGGATGATGAGAGGCTCAGATGGCAGAGACCAATGGAGGACGCTTCATCATCAGAGATGAGGGGGCTGCTATATGGGACAACAGAATCCAGATTTTCATCACAATGGTATGGCCTGTGGAGCTCTCTGGTTGCATCACCCCTAACATTGAAATTGATGTGTGTCCTAATCAAGTCTTATTTGATAAGTTGAAAAGCTCTAGATCTGATGAACTGAGGTGACTTGATCACAGTAGGGGGGTCATGGCCCCTCAGTGGGTTCCTAGACTGGAGCCAGTTCTCAGTCCCACAGCCATGTGAAGGAAAGGAGAGTAGGTCCCTTCATAAAGGAACCTACTACTCAGCCCAAAACGTATACAATAAGACTTCCCTCAGCATTTCCCAGACAAACCTGACGACATTTACCAATGTGCCTGTGCGTTAGGAAAAAGGAATTTTCTACACCTCTCAGGAATCACTTGGCTCTGAACTGACACTATTTTCAGGAGACTGAAAATGGTTTCAGGAGACTGAAAATGAAAGTGGTCCACTGTCAGGTCAGGGGTCTATGGAGGTCAGATGATCCATGGACCATCTCACAGTGGGGTCAGTATGGTCCCAAATACACTGTAATGATTTCCCCAGATCCAGAGCTTATGGTTTCAGGAATAAACATATCAATTTCTTAGTAGGATCTCCACATTGATTTCCTTTTCTTGGAGATGGACTATGATGGTAAGAACAGTCAAATGGTAGTCAAATGGATCCCCACTACCTACAAAAGAATAAGCTAAAGACACATCCCACTTTTGGAGGGATAGCAGAAATTGGGGCAAACAACAATGGCTTGAAAGACGCAGGGGTAACCAACCCCACCACATCCCCACTCAACTTGCTTATTTGGCCTATGCCAATATACATGGGGGCTGGGGTTCAGCTCAGTTGGTAGAGTGCCGCTCTGCACTATCTGAGGTCCTGGGTTTGATCCCCAGCACTGCAAAAATGGAAGAAAGTCCTGGAAACTCACTCCCAATCAGCTATCAAAAATCCTATGAATAGCAGAAAAGCACTGCATAGCACCGGGCAAGTCCCAATATTGGGGAATGTTTCTTCCATTGTACCGAGGGTTGCTGTAAGTCAGACCCAACTTGCCTGGAACCTAACAACAACAATAATATACATGATCTTGGAGAATCGCAGTGGTTCTCATAAATATAATTAGGTGGTGAGTCTAATTGCAGCTGTTTTTCTAGATGTGGCTTTGTGCTAAAGAAACCAACACAACCTCTGGCTGCCATTGATCTGACATATGCTATTTTTTTCCTACACCTGTTAAAGAAGACCACCAGAAGCAGTTTGTTTTCAGCTAGTATAGCCAGCTATGTACCTTCACTGCCTACCCCAGAGATATAACTCCTCAGTCTACCACCATAATTGAACCCCAGGGAATTCTATAGCCTTTTAAGTCCACAGGTTATCACAGAACCTACTACGCTGCTGATACCATGCTAATTTGGTCCTTAGTGGGCAGGAAGTAGCAATTACTCTGGATATCTTGGTAAGACAAATGCAAACATCTGGAGGGAAGCGAATCCCATAGAAACTTGGGGGCTAGCTATTTAGGTGAAATAAGTTGAGATATTTCATCCAGCACAGAGAAGATGTTGCAGCAGCTGGTCTCTCTTACCAAGGAATGGCAGAAGGCCCAGCAAACCTCTGGAAGCAACTGCACTCCATTTGGGCTCTACTCAAACTTGTCCATTTGGTAACCTGAAAGACTACTATCTCTGAGTGCAGTCTAGGAAACCTGAAGACTTTGCAAAAGATCCAGCCCAATAAGCAAGCTGTTCTGCCACCTGAATAGAACAAGTGATTCAGCATATTCAGTAGTGCTAGAAGTAAGTGTGCAGACAAGGAAGCTGTATGGAACTGTTGGTGGCTCCTATACATAAATTACAACACAGACTTGGGGACTTGAGTGCAAAATTATGTCATTCTATGCACATTATTCACCTTCCAAGAAAATCTTCTGTGGTGCTGCTGGGCCTAATAGAGACTGAACTCCTGACCATGGACCACCAAGTGACTGTACAAGTGTATAACCATCATGAGCTGAGTTTTATCCCTGTGAATTCCAGCCTATCCTTGTGCTCTTTTGCTTGTGTTTTTCTTCCCACTGCCTTTCCTGTTGACCAATAGTAACTTTAGGCCACTACCAAATGCAGAGCCTTGAGTAGATAACTTACATCCTTCTGTTGTAAGTTGTTAGGTGCCTGGTGGGGTAAGATCTGATTCATAGCAACCCTACATATGACAGAATGAAACACTCCCTGATTCTGTGCCAGGCACACTATCTTTTTATGTTTGAGCCTATTGTTGCAGTCACTGTGTTTCTTCTCATTTTGAGTCATATCACATCAGCAAAAGGAGGTTCCAGAGGATTTACTCTACTTCTGTCATTAAGGTCAACTCTTCCCCAGTCATTTCTTGAATGCCTTCTACCCTGTGAGGTTCATTTTCCTGCAGTGTATTTGATAGTGTTTCTCTATACATAGGGTTTTTAAGCACTAACTGTTTGGGGTGTGGGCTGCTGGGTCCTTCTCCCAAGTCTGTCTTAGTCTGGAAGCTCAGCGGAAACTGGTTTGCCATGGGTGGCTCTGCTGGTATCTGAAATACCAGTGGTATAACTTTCAGCCTCATAGCAACATGAAAGCCCACACATTAAGCTGACATACTTGGGGGACATCCCTGGTAACTGACTTTTCTCAGATCCTTCAACTGTATCCTTCTAGATTGTCTTAGTCCATTTTCTGTTGCCATAACAAAATAGCAGTGCTGGAGATTGGGTGATTGATAAAGAATAGGAATTTATTTGGTGCATGGTTCTGGAGGCTAGGGAGTCTAGGAGCACAGTGCAGGTATCTGGTTGGCATTTGGTGAGAGCCTTCTTGCTGTATCACAATATGGTAAAAGGCACAGCAAGCATGCCAGCTCAGGTCCCTCTTTCTCCTTGTAAAATCACTTATATACCACCATGGGCTGGGATTTAGCTCAGTTGGTAGAGCACTGTGCTGCAGTCTCTGAGGACCCAAGTTCAATTCCCAGCACCGCAAAAATGGGAGAAGGGCCTGGCAATCCACTCCCAAGGCAATCCTGAAACAGTCAGCCATTGAAAACCCTATGAGGGCTATGAGTCTGGATATCCGATATCAGATATCAACTGGAGGGCACCTAACAACAACAATACCACCATAGCCCCCACCCTCATTGACTCATCCTAATTACCTCTCAAACGTCCCACCTCCACATTCCATTAGCATATGAATCTAGGGATTAAGTTTCATGGAACTTTTGAGGGATGCATTCAAACCGTAACACAGATATCTTTGCAGCTTCCACCATGACCCTGATCGCCAAATTCCTACAATAAATTCTTGGTTCTGCATTGCTCCTTTGTTGTTGTTAGGTTCCATGGAGTTGGGTCCAATTCATAGCAACCCTTATAGGGTTTTCAATGACTAATTGGGGATTGCTTCAGGAGTGGATTGTCATTTTTGTAGTGCTGGGGATCGAACCTGGGACATTCAAGACTGCAGAGTGGAGCTCTACCAACTGAGCCAAACCCCAGGCCCACATTGCATATAGTGGTTCTGTTTTCCTCAGCACACTCAAGCTGATAAAATTGCCTACCACATGCATGATTATATCTGCTTTTCATAACAACTCTGTCTAATAGATTTAATCCTCCAGTTTTATAAATGCAGAAACTGAGAACTAAAGGAATTTATCCAATATCTCTTGCTCAGTCTGTGGGCACCAGAATTGGCACCCACCCGTGTCTGTCTGACTCCAGGAGCTGCATCCAGGTCACTCCTTGAAGTAAATCGTCATCATATCCACTGGTACTGTAGTAGTCAGCCCAGCCAGTAAAACTTTGGAGTCTTTAATTAAGTGCTCTTCTCTCCCTGTGCCCTATTTGGGTTAATATTAGATTTTAAAGCATGTTTAAATCATGAAATATTTCAAATATACAGAAAACTCCCGAAAATAATATAACAACCTTGAACTTAACATAAAAAAAAAAAGCTTTAATCTCTTCAGTTTAATTTTACTTCATGTCTTTGAAAAATTACAATGAGGCCCTGGGTTAAAGACTGTTGGCATGGAGTCTTGTTCAGGGACCAGGAGTGCATACTTAGGTGCGTGAGGAGAGACGCAAAGAGGTGATTCCCATGAAGTCAAGAGGAACGTCAGGCTCAGTGGAAGGGGATGTGGCAGGAAGGGTACGGGATGCTGACAATGTACTTAACTGGTGTGGTGATTGTGCAAGGACTCATTAACGTTTGTTTTTCCTGTAATTTATGGACTTTTCTATACAGATGCTGTATTTGACAATGATAATGTTTTTTAAAAAGCACAACACATCACAGCACCCTTAGAGTTTCAGGGATGGTGCCAAGGGTGCTCTGCAAAGCTCTTTTGAGAAACTTCAAATTCTCCAATGCCAATGGCATCTCTAAAGTGATTTCCACCTTACATCTTCTATTTTCTGCCCCCTAATCTTAGATCTCTTCACTTTCAAACAAGGCATTTTTTCTTTTTGGCAAAGAAAAATTTAGTATTTAACAGGATTGCCATATGTGGCATCAGATAGAAGGTAAAACTGGACAGCATGAGCCCCATCCTCATGAGCTCAGTGATTCACCCATAGCAATCCATTCCTGAAGTAATCCCGAAACAATCTGCCGTTGAAAACCCTTTGAGGGTCTTTATGAGTTGGACAGCAGCATCTAACAACAACAACAATAACAGCAACAACAAAAATGCTAGGCCTCAAACACAGAGAAAGTTCATAGTTTTACTGTGTAATTTACTAATTCCCTTATATGGAAGAGGAAATTGAAGCCCAGAGAAGTTAAATAATTTTGCTATGGTCATATGTTATGTTATATGGTCACTATATAGGAACTGAAAATGCGGGTGTTGGACAGAGTTCCTCTGACCATAGAGCTCAAGTAAGTACCAAACCATCCTTGCATACCCAACCATGGTCTCACTTAGTAATCAGCATATATTGGGAAATCTTGGAATTTTCCCTTACCTTGTAAGCAATCTCTTTTTCTTTTTTTCTTTTCTAAAAGATCTCTTAATTCCATCCTTTATATTCTTTCCCTCAGCTTAACTTCATACCTCACCTGATTTACTGTTGGTTCTTTCTACATCCAAATCCTATCTTTCCAGCTCTCCGTTGCCTACCTTGTCAAGTCCAGACCATAGACTTAAAATGTCCTTGGTAGCCTGGCCCCTGCTTTTCTTCAAGTCTCATCTACCCATCCCCTTGCCTAGCTACTGGCTAACAATCCCAGACTATTTGCTATATCTCCATGTACCAGGGACATTCTAACCCTAGTGCTTTCCTCTGTGGCCCTTCCCCCTACCCTGTCTATGCTCTTTCTAATTCCATTCATCTGTCAAGACCAAATACTAGGGCATCTGGGAAGCATTGGCCAACCCCTTCTAGCCAGAACCTCTCCCCTGTTTCTGTCTTGTGACCTTTATGGCTGATCTGTCTGAAATTTGCCCAACTGTTATCCCCATTAGATGATAAAATCCTGAGAATAAGACTGTATCTTACTTACTTTTTGATTCCCAAAGCCTAGCATAGAATCACACTAGCTAGTTAGCTCATATTAAATGGATCTGTGTCACTCGCTGAAGGTGAAGACATGCATGGCACTATGATATTTTCTTCTCCTGCAAGTCTGTCCAGTTCCTCCCAGAGGAAAATGGCTAAAGCAGAGGTCAGGTGGAGATGGAGGAAGTCCTTTCCTGGCCCACAAGAGACCACTGACACTGGAACCTTGCGCAGGGGACTATTCAGTGGGAGTGCAAGTCTGGCTGAATGCCCACCTGAAACAGATTTTCCCTGCCTTAGTCTTGGACTCTAAAGACTCTGCCAAGGTGAATCAGGACAAGGAGAAGTGGAAAATTCCTCCTTAACACTTCACTAGGAAACTTGAACTAGAAATCAGTGTTTCAGGCCCAGCCAGTCTCATTTTTCCAGACAGGGCTCCCTGATTCTCCATTCTGCCCTAAAGTCACTGTGGCGGGGACAGTACAAAGTTGCTGAGACTTTCATGTGGCTTCCCTGCTGGAAAAACACAGTCCCTTTCTAGAGGCCTTGGAACACAGCTTCATTGAGAACCTGGCTTGTCTTCCAGGCAGGGCATGGGGACTATTTTTCAAGGGAAAAACATGCACAGTTGCTGGAGAAGTGCACACATTTAAACTTCTTTTGAGCTCTGCAAACATTCTTCCTTAAATAAATCATCCTGTGTGATCCTGTGACCTGAGACCTGGAAGTGGTTTTGTCTGGCCCTGAGCCGTGGCCTCCAGAGGGAGAAACTCTGTCCCATTTGGCCACCTACATGAACACACAGGACACCGGTTTACTCTCATCAGAATGAGCAGACCAGATGGAGCTGCAGGAGTCTGTCATCTGGAGGCCTTTTCTGAAAGCTGAGCAGGTATGGATAACCTGGCTGCCTTTTAATGAAAAGGAACAGGAAGTTGGCAGAGGCAGTAGAAATTGTCTCTGACAACCCTCTCGCTTCACAGAGCAGGGACTGAGGTCCAGAGAGGAAAGTCCTCTCACCTGTTTCACAAGGGCTGCCTGTATGAAACTACCTGAGTGGTCACACAGGCCACCTCTGGGCCCACTGCCAAATTCACGGTGGCTGGGAATTTCCTGGGAATGGGGGTTTCAGCTGCTTTCCCAGGGCAATCAAAGGCACCCTGAAGTTTGGGAAGTTGAACTAAGGCCTCTGGCCTTTCTGGGTAGACACTGGTGGAGCCCATGCTTCTTACAGCTGCTCTTTGGTCTGGCTGTGTTTGCTTGCCTTTCCAGCTGCCATCAGTGCATCCCAAGATCTCACATCCACACTACCTCTCCCCCTCCCACCCCAGCCCCTCCTCATGGAAGGCCATGGCTTCCTATGCTGCCAACACCAGGAGAGGGATCAGCCAGGCCTGGCCCCAGAGAGGATCTAAGGCCGCCCCTCCTCCCTGGTCCCCCATCTGTACACATTCCTTCCTCTCTCCCTCTTGTGTTCAAAGTGACGACATTATTCATGGGAGCAATAGCATCTGCTGTCTCTGGAAGTTGGAAGGTCTGTGTGGTCTCAAGAAGGGTCTGTAAGCTGATAAGGCCTTTTGAATTTGGGGGTTTGCTCAAGGCTTATTCTAAGTGCATATGGTTTAGAGCCTTACCAAATTCATATTATGTAGTCTTCTCTTGGTATCCATAAGGGACTGGCCTCAGAAACCCTGCATATACCAAAATCTGGGGATGGCTGGTGGGTGTTGTTGTTAGGTGCTCTCAAGTTGGTGTCTGATTCATAGTGACACTATGTACAGCAGACGAAATACTATTGTCAGTGCTTCTCTGCTGTTCATAGGATTTGCAATGTCTGATTGTTTTTTGGGGAGTGGGAGAGTGGTTGTCGGGTTCTTCACCCAAGCCTGCAACACCTGGTGTTCCCAGATGGCCTCCCATCCAAGTACTAACCAGTCCTCACCCTGCTTAGCTTCCAAGATCTGACAGGATTGGAAACCACAATGGTATGCTTGGGTGCTTAAGTCCCTCATATAAAAAGGCCTGGTATTGGCTTATAACCTACGTACACCCTCCCCTTTACTTGAAATCATCTCTAGTTTACTTATAATATTTTAGATGTCTTCTCTCAATCTTCAGAAGACTCTTATCCATCTGTCCAGGCCCAGTTTAAGTCTTCTCTCCCTCAAAGATTTCCCTGACTTCAGCTAGAACCAAACCCTTCTTCCTCAGGGCTCTAGCCTCTCCCTGTTCCTATAATGAAAGTGTACATGTTGTGCACTGCCTGGTCTCCCTGATCAGCCTGGGTCCTCCTGGTGAAGACTGCCATGCCTTACTCAGCTTCATAGTGCTCATTACTCTCTAGACTCTGTTGAATAAAGGAAGCCTTGCATTCTTTCTTCCCATTGTCTTTTTGTGGACATAGAGCAAGACTCAATTTTCTTAAGTAGTGGGATTGTTGACTCTAAACTAGGGGCAGAAAAGATCTTATCTTCATCCAGTCTACTTATAGCCAGTGAGACCAACAATCAGGAAGGCTTTGCAAATCCTAAAGAACTAGAGGGGGTGGGGCATTATTTTCCATACCTCCCACATTGTTTTTAGGGACAACCTGCCCATCTGGTCCAAGAGAAACAGGTACAATGCCATTATGTCTACACGTGCTTTTGTTTCCATGGTGAGGTTACACACCACATGTAGGCTATGTCCTTACATCCTAATGCCAGCTGCACCCCACTCCCAGTTGCCTGCCTGGGATCCTGCTCAGTCCAAGGCAATTGCTTTGCAATGGCACTGCAGTTGCACATGAAATGTCTAATCATTGCAAAAAGAAGGACCGAATTAGAACTACATTAGACGACTTCTTCTTCTTCTTCTTCTTCTTCTTCTTCTTCTTCTTCTTCTTCTTCCTCCTCCTCCTCCTCCTCCTCCTCCTCCTCCTCCTCATTTCCTTAGTCTTTCTGTAGAGTTTGTATCAGTACTTACCCAGGGGCACTGATCTGTGAAGAAATTTCTTTTCTCAAGCTACTCATACATTTATTCATTCAGTCAGTCACTGACTACTTCAGTGGCTGACTGTGGAATGGAGGAAAACCTGATGCCCTTGAGGAGGGTGAGGCGGCTTTCCTCACAGTGGGAGCAGCTTGAGCAAACCCTGGATGTGAGCAACAACACAGAGCTCAGCGAAGAGAAAGAGTTGCTCAAAGTGGCTGAGTGGAAAGAGAAGGGTGTGTGGGCGGAGATGAAGCCAGAGCGGCGTAGAAGGGACCAGGACGCCTTGAGAGCATAGCTTAGGACTTGCTCCAGAGGATGCCTGAAATTCCGCTGGTAAACTTACTGGAGGTCACTCAATTAACCAGGGGAAGACCGTCTCCAAGCTCCTCGTCTGTCCAGTGCAGTGAGCATTGGTTCACCCACTGTCCATTGAGAACCTCCGTCTGGCTCACTGCCTCTGACCAGTACCCCCGCCTCGTTTTGCCCGGGGTGCTGAGTGCAAGGCGCCTTTCCCAGGTTCCAGGCCCGGAGAGATGTCCCTAGGCATGGCCAGATTCTGCAGCTGCTGACAGGGTACCTGAGCTGAGACCAGAGACCCGCCTGGAGCCTGGCAGCCCACGCAGCTTCGCAAGCCATGCGGGCCCTTCCCTGCTGCGGTTAATTTTCACTTTTCGTAAAGATGCGTCGGTTTGGGGCACCAGGAGCGGAGGCTCCTGCGTCCCATTTTGCCTGATGGGGAACACATGACTCCCCAAGGCGGGCGCTTTGAGTCGTGCCGCGGCGAGGCTGCAAACATCTTGCCGCCCCTGCGCCAGATGCTGTAGCCAGATTCTCGGCCCGGATTCGCCCGGCGTGAGGAGCCCCCTGCCCACATGAAAGCGCGCCGGCCTGGAGCCGCCAGCCATCCCCCCCCCTCCCCCCAGGCGACCGTTCTGGCGCGGGTCGCAGCCCCGCGGCCCCGCCCCCGCCCGCAGTCACACGCGCTTCCAGCAGAAGCCTGGGAGCAGCACAAAGGAAATGACGAGAGCGTGAGTCACCCGGAGGCTCCTCTGCCGCCAGGGCTGCAGGCCCACAAGGAGAGCTTTGTGCTGCGCTGCAGAGCACGAGGCTCACCGGCTGGAAGGAGCAGACGTTTCGGGGCGCTGAGTAATGCCCGCGACAGGGAAGGAAAGGAGACCGACTTTGGGGCCACCTCTCTGCAAAGCCCCCGCAGGAAAGGCAGGGCGCCGAGCGGGGACTCAGGGAGGTTTAGCGAGTGTCCCCTGCTGTCCTCTTCTCACACTGGCAGCCCCCGTGGGGCACGTCCCATTTTTCAGGGATGCATTGTGTTTTGCAGGGATCTTCGCAGTGGGGACAGCTTGCGCAAGCCACTGTCCAAGTGTTCAGGGCTTGAGGCCTGAGTCATGTGCGATTCACATCTGCCTGCCTGCCACGGTCTCCCACAGCTGGAGGAGGTGCTTGTGCCACGGTGGCTGGCTGGCTGGATGGAATAATTCCTTTATACAAATGCTGCCTGCGAAGAGCTAGCCCACACTCCCATTCATGAACAGGGGAAATGGAGTCCCAGAGGTGGGAATACCTCTTCAGGGCTCACAGAGAAGCTCCATAATTGGATGCCATGCTGCCAGGCCTACTGTGCGCCACTGCATGGCTGTTGTGTGGTTCAGGGAACACCTGGAAGCTGTCACTGATGGTGGGGGGAAACTCAGGACGGTGGAACTCCACAAGCTTGGATAGGCCAACCCCTGAATGAACTTCCTGGGGAGTCAGAGAACCAGAGCAACAGCAGTCTGGGCTCTAGGCTTTAGGACCAACCCAATCTCTTGGCCAAGATAGGTGGTAGAGACAGCAGAGAAGAGGAAAGCAGGAGCATTTGCTGAGCATCTGGTGGGCACCAGGCACAGATACGTAATCTGCTCAACCAGAAAGGAGGGGTCACTCCAGGTAAGGAAGGTGATTGGATACTGGCTCCTTCCAGGACAATCAGTTGCCAGTTCTGGTAGGGGCTCAGAGTGGTAGTGACTCAGTGGGGCCACCAGGTGATGGACTGAGTTCTCAGCCTGCAGGCCTGGAGGCTCCATGATGTCAGATCCCTCAGAGGGTGTCAGCATCTTAGAGCTAACTCACATCCACCCGCACTCAGAGTCCCCCTTCAGTGCTGAGACCACTGGAGTGACCTGAGCTTTTCTACCTACAAGAAGCAGAGTGCTTCAAGCCAGGCAGATTGCCTGGGGACATGGAAGCAAGACCAGAGGGCTAGAGCCTTTATCAGGGAGCACTGACCATCTGTGAGCCTCCTTTCTGTGTGTGTGTGGGGGGGTCCCACATGCTACCCGTCGGAGCTCCCAAGGGAGGGCTTCCCGGCATGTGCACAGATATAGTGCCCATTCTAGGCCTCTCCTCTAACTCCTGAGCTGACATCCTCACCATGCTTCAGGGCAAATTGGCTAGTTGTGTGGACAAACTGGGACAGCTCATTCTGGAGGCCACACCCTGGACACACTGATGGGAGTCAGATGGTCCAGCCGCCATCCATCCAAGGCAAGGACCATCCCCTCCTGCTGGTGTTCCTAATTCCTCAACAGAAGCCAACTTTAAGGATGACTCCCATCCTCAAAACATCCTAAATTATCCAGAGTTTAAAGATGAGGAATCCAGAGGAAGTTCAGGAGCCTGCCCAAAGTCACTTGGCTCAAAAATGGTGGTGCCAAGGTTCAAATCCACCCCAACTGACTGCACTTCCCCTCAACAATATTAATGATAACGATAAAGGCTACTCACTGCTGAGGGCTTGCTGTGTGACAAGCATACTGTTTGGCATTTCACATGATTTTCCAGGTAATATCCACAGCCGCGCCGTGAGATCATTCTCCTCCCTATTTTACAGGTGAGGGTTGAAATGCAAGACCCCAGCCAGGGTCACCCAGTTACTACGTGCAAGAGCTGCTTTTCAAACCAGTCTGTCTGCCTCTCTGTCCAAGTTCCTAGCCACCCACTCCATGGTCCTGCAAAGCAGAGCATGTGCAATAACTAACCCCATTGCTCCCTGGGCCCTGTCCTGGGGGAAGCAACTGCAGCTCTGAATGGGGGAAAGGGCGTAGCAGCCCTGTCTCGGGGTTTCTAAAGTCCAGAGCCTTGCCCTTGCCTTGTCAATTTAGGGATTAGGCTGGGATCAGCTTCTCAGAGTGAAACAGGTTCAGGCAGTCTGATTTAGGATGACTCAACCCACAAGGGACTAAGCCAAACTAATTAATTGATTCACCTGTGAGATATACCAGCCACAGAAAAGATTATAGTTAAGAGCACTGGCTTTTGGGTGAGAGGCAGCTGGGTTTGAAACTCCACTTCTTTCCAACCCTGTGACTTAGGACATTCTGTTCTCTTTCTTAGCTTCCTAATTTCAGATACTGAAAATGGAGGTAAAAATGCCAACCTTGTGTGGTGGCTGTAGCTTAAACAAGATACTGTGTATAAAATGTCTAATAGAGTGACTGATGTTTAGTAGGGGCTCTGTAGAAGACAATAGTTATAATGCTCATTGTTATTGTTGTTGGAAAACTAGGCCTGGCCACCTGATAAGATCTCCTCTGCCCAGTGGGTAGGTCCTGTCATAGAAAACAAATCCCAGCCCAGAATGCTGCTAGGAAAGCTCTGGTTAGGGGCAGGAGACTTGGCTCTCCGGCTCTGATAGCTGGGTGAGCTGCCCACCCCCTTCCCTGCCACCCTCAGAGTGTTTCTATCTGACCGCCTGGTGCTGCTTCCAACTCAGAGCCCTGCCTTTCCCTGCACAGAGTTGCTTATGACAATGAAATCTCCCCTATCAGAACTTCCTTCCCACTGAAGAACAGCCCATACCTGGCACCTTGCCATCACAGCTCCTGATGGGTACACACTTATTCCCCCCACAAGGCCCTGGTCAAATATACCTTAGTTTTTGAGGCCTTCCCAGCTCTGCAGAAACTGACCATATGCTGACCAAACAATGAGTACTCCCAGGTACTGAGATACAACAGCAAAAACCACAGCTGGTTCCTGTATTTCTGGAGGCTGAAGTCTAGAGCGACAATAAGCAAGCAAAGAAGCAAACAAAATCATTACAGCTTTTTCTAACTGAGCAGAGGGAAATGACCAGCATGGTGTGACAGAGAACCCTGGAGAGAGAGGAGGTCAGGAAAGGCTCGCTGGGGAGGTGCCATTCACCCCAAGGCCCGAAGGATAAGCAGGAGCTGACCTGGCCAGGGGCTGGGAACAGAGGGTTCCTGGCCTAAGGACAGCTTTTCCTTTGGAGAAGGGAAGGAACCTGATGTGTTTCTCATGATGGGACCAGGCTGGAGCAGATGGTAATGGGATGGGGGAGGAAGAACCACGGCAATCAGAGACAGGCAAAGATACCCAGCCAGAGGGGTGATGGTGAGAAGAAGATGACCATTTACTGAGCACCTACTCTGTGCCAGGTACTGAGTGGGCACTTTCCACAGACTCTCATTTAAGCCTCAATCTCCTAGCACCCCTCCCCATCGGCCACATCACCCTGGGTGCTCTGGTCCTGCTGTATT
This sequence comes from Pedetes capensis, assembly GCA_007922755.1. Taxonomy (NCBI): domain Eukaryota; kingdom Metazoa; phylum Chordata; class Mammalia; order Rodentia; family Pedetidae; genus Pedetes; species Pedetes capensis. The sequence continues at coordinate 134,729 of VMDO01002221.1, forward strand.
GTCATTAGCTCTCCCTGGGTTTGTTTCCCTGCCTTGGTTTGTTACCCTGACCCCCACTAGTCTGTAAGTGTCTCAGTCAGGGGTCTGGGTGTCCTAGTGCACAACGCCAAACATTAGCCTTCTCCATTTGGTCTTAACTGCTACAACAGGGGGATCGAGATCAGAAATGGATGTTTTTCTGATAGAGCTTATACAATCACACAGAGCACTTCGCTATGATGATTTCAGAAGCAGCTTAGTTGCTTTGACAGCACATTTACTAGTATTCTGTAGGTGAACCAGTTCCTCAGTTCTGTGCCCAGGGGCTGATCTCACCGTTCGTGGGTTAGTGTCTAACTGCAGAAGGTCATCGGCCTAGATTTGCCCCTAGATGGAGGGAGGCGATCTGGACAGACCACGTAGACCACACTGCCTAGAGCGTGAATGATCCCATTCTGTTCCATATGCCACCATTGAGCACCTACTGTGAGCTAGGCCCTGTGATAGGCAGGTTCCATGGGTGTAAAAATAGTCAGTATCTCATCCTCTTTAGCTACTAAACTGCAAGGCTGATAGTGTGCATGGCTATAACAGAAGTGCAAGTCACCTAGTGATGGGAAGAAGGTGATCGAGACAGTAGGGGCCTGATCACCAAGGGCCTTGAATGCCAGGCCGAAGGATTTGAACTTTAGAGTGTAAGTAGCAGAAGAAGGGGAACCTCAAATGTGATTTTAAATTTTTTTATTTTTAATTTTTTTAAGTAGGCAATTACAAAGAGCTCTGTTCTGAAAGGGCCATTTGGGAGAAAGTGAAGAAAACAAATGACAAAGGTCTTGGAGTAATAAGCGAGGAATGTGGCCAGGGGAAGGCATCTGGGGCCAGGAGTGGGGGGAGGTAGCGAAGTCATGGTGTGGGCTCAAGCAGCGCAGTCATCTGCAGTGTGAGCAGGACCTGGAGCTGAGAGGGTGGGATCACAGGCATGGAGAAATGGGGCCAGGAATAGGTAATGGGTGGGCAGTGTGGGGCTGTTGCTATGGAGATGAAAACCAAAGTTTGCCAGCCTAAGACTCCAGAAACCAAAGATTGCTGAGATGTCATGGTGCATGGAAAAATACTGGCCCTGCATTGGAATTGGATTGCAGTCTAATTTCTGTCATTGATTAGCTGTGTAACTTGGAACAAGTCACTTCATTCTAGACCTATTTCCTCAATTGCACAATGGGGGTTACGATTTCCAAACCTCAAAATTTAATAAGTAAAAAGATGAGCCAAGGTACCTTTTATTGGATCTGAGAATTCCAGGCCTTTCTTCAGGTGTTCAGTTGGAACTGACTCTACTTCCTTCTTGTATATACTTATCTTCTGTCACGACATGAACTTGGACAAAGGAAAGGCTTTCAATTCTGTAATTTCTAAAGGGTATTGCCAGGTCAGGTTGACTTATGTCCATGGAGCACCCCGAAGAAGCTATTCCCCTAAGGAAACCATTGTCAAGTTTATGAATAATTCAGCTATGTTGTATACTTACACATACTTCACATGGCTCTCCGGAGAGTCTGCAATCTATTTTGGTTCGATTCTCAAGTAAAAATATTATTTATTGCTTCAAGGCAGATAGTAATGACAAGGCAATTATGTTATTATAGCTAGTAAAAGTAATCCATATATAGTTTCCATTCTGTAGGTCTTCTCACTATTCTCTACTTGAAATTTCCTTTGCTGGATTTGCCACAACCAACTGAGATGGTTCATTCTGAAGACATAACACAGAAAATGGAGGGAGTACCACCCAGGGAAAAGGGCAGAGTGAGGCAATGAAAGGCCACCAGAGAACCTCAGTGCCACGGAAGTGACATTGGCAGCCCTTTGAAGGAACTCCAAGCTGAGGGGGGTGATGAACCTGAGCTGAGCATGATGGTGACCTAGAGCCACCTGCCAGCTTGGTCCAGCACCTCCTGTGCATGGAGCTTGGATCAGCAAATGAGGAAGCCACCTATGTTTTCCATCTTAAAGAGAATCAGGGGTGGGATGAGCTAGACCAGAGGCTCTCTTCTTTCTTGAATCACCAAACCAGAGTCCAGAGATCTAACATGGATGCAAGGTGAGTTAGTCTCCAAGTGAAAGATACATTTACAGAATATATGCTTCTGCTTAGAGAATCAGTAATGTGCTTTTATGTCTGACTTGGGGGCAATTTTGGAAAAGAATACCTAGGTTTACAAATGTGTCTTAGTCCATTCAGGCTGCTATAACAAAATGCAACAAACTGGGTGGATTATAAACATGAGAAATTTCTTTCTTGCAGTTCTTGAGACTACAATGTCCAAGATCAAGGCACCAGCAGACTTGGTGTCTGATGAGGGCCATTCTCTGGTTCATAAATGATGGCTTCTCAATGTGTCCTCACATGGTGGGAGAGAGAGGCAGATCTCTGGGGTCTTTCTTATAAGGGCTCATTCATAAGAGCACTACTTCATAATCTGATCACCTCCTAAAAGGGCTCACCTCCTAAAATCACCACAATGGAGACTGAGTTTCAACATATGAATTGGGGGTACAACAAGAAGAAAGGACCTAGAGGGGAAATGTCACATCTTCAGAAGACTAAAAGAAATTCTCTGGGGACAATTGCTTCATCTTCTTTAATGAAATGTGATCTCAACCTACAGGTATACAAGGACTTGAGAACATCATGTAATTGTGAGGGAAGGTGTCTTAGCCTGGGTTCCCATTCAAGCAGACTCTAACATAGGCTGGTCATTTATTTTGGGAGGTGATCCTATGAAATTGGTGTGAAGAACTGGGAAAAACAAAACAGGAAGAGGGAAAGCCAATCAGAGGGTAAATGACCCAGCTGATCAGGCCAGTGGGAAGCCAGCTTGATACCCAGGGGGACCCCTGACCAGTTGTGAAGAGGCTTATCACAAAGATCATAGGCCACTCCTTGGATTGGGAACCTCTCCTTACTTCCAGATTTCCTCAAGGGTCAGAAAGCAAAGTGAGTCTCCTCAGGCCTCCACTCATGTGGCAGCAGAGGAGCCCTGGGGGCCAAAAGGGAGGAGCTGGGGGCAGATGCAGCTGGAGTAAGACACTGTAATAAAAAGGTAGGCTGAGAAGATGAAGGCAAAGAGGTGCCCACTAGCAAGTGAGAGAGGTCAGCCCTCAGCAGCAGGCTGTGCGGGACTCTCAACTCAGGGAGGGAGAACCTGTCTAATCTTACATGTATGTAACATATGTAGAAGGTTCTAGAAAGACAATTTTCTGGGTAAAGAGAAGAGACTGTACAAGAAGGAAGAAGAGGGAACAGCAGAAGAAAAGAAGGAAAGGAGGTTGGAAAGGAAGGAAGGAGGAAAGGGAATTTACTAGAACCTCAATCAGATGCAAAGTAACTAGCTTGTTTTATCTTCTTTTAAAATAAATGGAGTTTCTTTTTGTGATAATTGCAATTAATTCATACCTGTATTGAAATACTTAAACACTTAAAACACAATATGCAATGAATAACTTTTTCTCCTATCCCAGGTCCTACTTTCTCTCACCCAGAGGTAACTACTGTTAGAATTCCTTATGGAAGCCTGTCAGAGTGGCGCATGCCTGTAATCCCAGTGACTCAGGAGGTTGAGGAGGAAAGGTGTCAAGTTTGAGGCCAGAGGCAGCCTAGGCAACTACCAAGACCCCGTCTCAAAATTTTAAAAAAAGGGGACTAGAGATTCAGCTCAGTGATAGAGCACTTGCCTAGCAGGTGTGAGGCCCTGTGTTCAACCCTTAGTAATGAAGAACAAAAAAAAGAATTTCTTGTGTATTATTCCAGAAATATTTTATGCATATGAATATTTATGTATATTTTCTTTTAAAATCACAACTGAAATAAGCACCTTTAGATCTTGCTTTTTTGTTTTATTTTCTGCTTTGAGGAATGTTCCTATGAGTACATATAAATCTAGATAATTGAAAAATTCCTTCATAGTACTTTCAAAAGGACTCTCATAGTTTTTGTTTGTGTGTTTGTTTTTTTCCGGTACTGAGGGTTGAACCCAGGGCCTCGTGCTTGCATGCTCTGCAAGTGCTGGACCACTGAGCTGCACCCTGAGCCCATTTTTTTTTTTTTTTTAACTTTTTTGAGACAGGGTCTCTCTAAGTTACACAGACTGCCTCTGGTCTCGAACTTGTGATCCTCCTGCTTCCGCCTCCTGAGCCATTGTGATTACAGGTGTGTGCCACTGCGCCCGGCTTTCATAGTTTATTTAACCAATCTCCTTTTGATGGGCAGATAGGATTTGTTCCCCCACTTTTTCCGTCTTTGGTTACAGTGCACTGTTAAATATACTTGTATGTCCTTCTCTGTGTGCATACCTAAGGCTCTTTTTAGGATGCACTTCCAGGAATGAATTTATCAAAGCCCATTTGCAGCTCAGCTTTCAGCACAGCTTGCCCAGTCATTCTTGGAGGGTGCCTCACAGAAGAGAGTGCCTGCTCCCTGCCCTAGGTCCTCAGCACTGTGTGATCTTAAGGAATCTGGAAGGTAAAAAGCCAATCTCACAGTTATCTGAATTGGCATCTATTTAACCCATGAGTGCCAGGCAACATTATTGTGTATTTATAAAGTAGCTGGCCTTCTCTTTCTGAGACTGCCCATTTAAAATCGACGAGAACAGCCCACACACGTGCGTGCTGTGTGTGTAGACCATGCCTGGGTGAGTGATGATTAATCTAAATCTCCCTGCTGAAACCTGCACTGGGCACTGCGCCAGAGGACAACAGGTGACAACAGGGGGCAAGGATGCTCCAGCCCCTGCCTGCAGTCCGTATAGGAGGAGGCCTCCAAACAGCCCAGCCACTGACACATTGCGCTGTCACAGCGAAGCAGAGAGGAGCCACAGCAGAGCACCATCGGAAGTGTCCAGGAAGACATCCTGGAGGAAGGCATCTTTCGCCTGAGACCAGGAGGGGCATTTCAGAGTTAATGGGTGAGAGGATGGGGCAAAGAGCTTCTCAGTGGGAGGCAGGAGGACTAGGTGACAGAGAGGCACTAAATCAGAGAAATTTAGGTGAAAGTAGTGTGGGATGGGGTGAGGGAATAGTAGAGCATGGCCAAGCCTAGTTGGCCAGGGACCAAGGAAAACCCAGGATATCAGTGCTAGAACTGGGGAAGTCCCTTGCTAACCTGGATGAATCGGTCACCCTACAGGACCGAGGCCACACTACAGAGCTGTTTATATATGTGGGATTCCCTCCCTTCTTCCAGTTCAGGCATCATACTGACCATATGAGCCTGCCAGACTCTCATTCCATCCTCGTAAAAGAAGTCATCTCCAGGAAGCTCCAAGGCCCTCCTGCCAGCGGACATCTGCTCCCCACGGCCATACAATCTAGACAGTTCCGCCCCAGCCGTGGGTACAGCGTGGGCTCAAACTGGATCCATTCAATTATCTGGCCAAACGTTTTGTTAAACTACTGTTTCTGCACTCAGTGTGCCCAATATGCCTAAGCAGGGTCCCTGTTTTGTTATTCAAACCTTGACTAAGACCCTTGCTGAACTCAGGGTACAGGAGCTGCAAAGGCCCTCTGGTGGAGACAAGCAAGGACCTATGTGTTAACATTTAAGTCCTGCTGGGAGTGGTGACGCACACCTGCAATCCCAGCACTTGAAAGGCTGAGGCCACCCCAGCCTACATAGGAAGGAGAAGAGGAAGGGGTAAGGGAAGGGGAATGGGAAATAGAAGCTAATTAATTAATTTAATTTAATTAAGTCCTAAAGAGTAGCCTGCAATGTTTTTCCCTCCAGCCCACCTCATCCTTAACCAGCCTAGAAGAAATTAAATTCTCTTTTCTTCTTTATGATGGGTAAGGAAGAGCTGCCTGCAGCTGTACCACTGTGGCATCTGATCCCGTCAGATCTCAGAAGCTAAACAGGGTCGGGCCTGGTTAGTACTTGGATGGGAGACCTCCAGGAACACCAGGGGCTGTAGGCTTGGGAGAAGGATCCAGCAACACATTCCCAAAAAACAATCATCCATTGAAAACTCTATGAATAGCAGAGAAGCACTGACAATACTGTTTTGCCTGTTGCACATAAGGTCGCTATGAGTTGGACACCGACTCCATGGCACCTAACAAGGAAGGGTTAGATAAAGGAGCATTTAAGCTGCCCACCATCAGGAAAGTGGTCTATGGAGGGAGATTTATTAGACCATGGATATGTCACCAGGGGATATTGGGAAAGCCCATTATCTGGCAGGGATTAGACCAACTCTTAGAGAAGCTATCACCAGCCTGGATGATCCTACTCTTTTAGATTTCCATTTTCCAACTCCAAAGCAAGTGTGGGCATCTTCTAACAGTAGAGTGGGGCAAGAACAAGAACTCACTCTGCTTGTGGGAGGGGAAGGAAGTCCTTGCTGTGGAAGCAGCCACTGATGGTGATGGTGCCACCCACTTAGACTGAGCATTTCTGGCAGGTGCTAGGTCTTCTTAGAGGTCCCGGACAGTAAGTCACACCTGCTCAGGGACAATCCTACTCTTAGTTACACCCTTACCCTCTGCTCCATCGGTACACCCACCACACCAGGCACTGAAGTCCTAGACCAGGGACTTTAGGAAAGGGAGGAAGCTAAGGGGATCATGTGCTCCCAAGTGCCATTTGGAGAAAGTACAGCAAAGTCTTTGCAAAGCCTTAGGCTAGGGTACCATGCAGGCCAAGGAGGACAAACACCTCCCACATGAGCATTACTCTGGTTATGGTGTCGCCCAAGCCCCTACACAGCCTTATAGAGCTATCTGCAATGATGGACATGTTCTGTATCGGAGCAATCTGACAAGGTGGCCATTACCCATCTGTGACTGTTGAGGGCCTGAAATGTGCTAGTGTGGCTGATAAACTGCCTTTGAAATTTTCTTTAATTCTAACGAACTTAAATGTATAGAGTGTATTGTCCATTTTCTGTTGTCAGTAACACAATGCCACAAAGGAAAGTTATTCTGGGTCATGGTTCGGAAGGTACCAGGTCAAGGGACTATACCTGGTGATGACCTTCTTTCTGGCAGAGTTCCAAGGCAGCTCAGAACATTGTGTGGCAGCAGGGGTGGTGAACGTGTGTCTGTGTCTCTTCCCATCTCTCTCATCCTTCTAAAGCCACTAAGATTCAGGGCCTCCACACTGATGACTTTATCTAATCCTAAACTTCCAAAAGCCCCACTTCTAAACACCAAAGTCAGATGAAGTTTCTATCTTCTTCCCACCTTACAATGGGGTTAATTTTACACACGTGAAACCCTAGCACATAGCCACATGTGGCTACCAGCTACCATTTTGTGCAGCACAGCCTTGGATGATGGTGGCTTTGCTTGGTGCTACCATCTTGCTCAGGCATTGCCAAGGAAGCCTTGAGTTCCGAGGGGAGCCAAAAGTCATTTGTGATAGACTTGTAAGTAGAACTTTGTTACCAGGTAGACTACTCTGTCCTGGATTAGCCAGATCTCTCCAGCACCCTCTGTGTTCCCAGCTACTACTCTTCTCCAAGGTCTGAAATGCAGTCCCTTCCTTCAAGAATCTCACAGACTCTTGAGAAGACAGAAACTGTCTGCTCAGCCCACAATGAAATAAAAGGAGTGATTAGGCCAGAGCTATACAGAGGAGAAAGCAATTTTCCCTGGAGCAGTGGTCCTCAACATGTAACCACTGACCCAGCATCATTAGCCTCAGCTGGGAATTTGTTGGAAATGCAAATGTGGGGCCCCACCCTGACTCCTGAATCAGAAATTCCAGGGGTGGAGCTGGTAATCTGGGTTGTAACAAGCCCTCCTCACTCAGATGCCCTCTGAAGTGTGAGAACCACAACTCCGGAAGGCGTGGGGCAGTGGTGGTTGGGAGCAGAGGGCATCGCCTGACTTCTCAGAAGAGTCCCAAGAACTTGCCCTTGAGCCTGCTGACGAGTTCATCAGGCAAGGCATGCCTGGGCAGAGGGCTCACAGCATATGCCCACAGCTATTGCCTGAGCTCTACATACCTTCTGAAGCAGGCTTAATAACCTTGGAATAATAATTTCATTCTGATTATATTGTTTAGCATGAACAGTAATGTATTCCTAAAAGAGTCAAATAAAACTGCTTTCTGTTTAAGAAAATGTTCTTCATTGGACTTCATCTGAGATCTAAATTTAACTAAGGATTATATTTATCCAAACTGGCTAAGACAGGGCTGACTTAAGGAAGAAGATGTAAGCAAGACACTTTCTTCCTTCATTGTGCTTCATGCATGGGTGCCACTCTGAACTTGCGAGAGTTAGTGGAAAAAAAGCACGGGTTTGTGGTCAGACAAATTAAGGTTCTAGTCCTAGCTCTGCCTTTTACTAGCTAGTTGTTGATTCTGTGTGTGTTTGCTCATTTGCTTGGCTATCACGGGAGGCTAAGGATGTGTTGTAAGGGTTCAATGAAATAATGATGTGCTTAGTAGCTCACACTTAATAAACACTTACTGAATGTGTTCCTTTCTACTTTCCTTTCCTTCTTCCAGGGTGAAAAATGGAATGTAAAGGTGAGGCTGAGGCAGGAGATTTGGTTGAAGCAGGAGGATTGCAAGTTCAAGGCCAGAGGCAGCCTGAGTAACCTAGAAAGACCAGGTCTCAAAATAAAAAATAAAAAATGGGCTGGGGGTATGGGTCAGTGGAAGAGCACTGGCAAAGTATGTGCAAGGCCCTGGGTTCAACTTCTATACCCGCAAGTACAGAAAAAAAAAATGTTCTAAAGAGCTCAGGCTCTGAACTAGACTAAATTAATAGCTAGATTTGAATCCAGCCTAGCTATTTACTGGGTAAATTATTGAAATTATTTCTGTTTTTCAGGTTCTTCATCCTTAGAATAGGGATCACAAAAATAGTGTCCATCTTATACAATCCAACAATCTCATACGAGGTTCTTACCAGGACTAATGATCTTGATACATGTGATATGCATAGACTGCCTAGGTCATAGTTAGCACCTAATATAGGTAGCTACTGTTATTGATGTCAAAATTATTCTCATTTCTCTAAAAAATGAGAGCAAGAAAGATTACCAGAGGCCTGTGACCTACAGATCAGTAAAGCACTTCCATGCATTTAGATTTCCAGAGCCTTGATGAAATCCTTAGAACCACAAAATTATTTTCATAAAGTAAAGATTCACAGTCTCTCTAGAATATCTCCATCATTCCTTGATTTATTTTTTTTAATATAAGTTTTGATAGATTTTGTTGGTTACTTGGTTTATATCACATGACAGCCATTTCACTATTATTTCACTAAATGATTTGGAAAAAGTACTCTCTAGGAAAAGGAACAGAATGAAAAATTGCTTGATTTTCTCCCATACTGTAAAGGATTTAGGATGACAAAGTACAATAATCTAAATTTATAATAGTTCAACATTTTCTTTTTAGATTTGTGTATCTAATCCCTTAAAAAACTGAATAAAGTCACTAAATTAAATAAAGCAAACCTCAGTTAAGTGATTCTATAGAAATAGAGACAAATAGAGCAGGGCATGGGGTATTTTGACAGAATTGCAGGGGATGTAGGCTAGGGAGATTCCTCTTTAGAGAGTGGTTTGTTTTTTTTTTTTTTTTTTTTTTTTTTTTTTTTTTTTTTTTTTTTTTTTTTTTTTTTTTTTTTTTTTTTTTTTTTTTTTTTTTTTTTTTTTTTTTTTTAACTTTACTTTCTCTTTTTTCTTTTTTGCCTTACTGGTGAATTGAACCCAGGGCATTGTGCATGCTAGGTGACTGCTCTATCATTCAGCTGCACCCCTAGTATCCCCTTTTTTATTTTGAGACTCACATTAAGTTATGCAGGCTGCCCCTGGCCTCGAACTCCAGATCCAACCTGCCTCAGCCTCCAAGTTGCTAGGATTACAGGAGTGGACCATGGCACCCACGTTTGAATTACTTTTCTTATGACTGAGTTACTTTGAATTAAAATCCAAGAAGTTCTCAGCAGAAGCGAATATTTTCCATTTTTTGGATTTTTGCTCAGGAATAGGAAGATTCCAAACACTTAACCCTGAAGTTAGAGGCTTTCTTGTTGCATGTTTTCCTGCTTACTCCTAACCCTATTATTTTCTTCTTCCCTCAATACAAGCCCCTTAAGCATGGTTTGCTTATTCTTGCGTTTTAATGGGGATACCAATTTTCAGACTTCTGAGCCCATTCACCCCTGCAGGACCTTGCTCAGGAGGAAACCACCTGCCAAAAGCTGCTCTTCCCAGGGCATCTGCTCAGCACCATCTAACACAGTCTGAGTTCTTCACTTAGAATGTCCACAAAATGCCCTGCATATTTTCTAAATAAGAGGTCAGTGATTCTCAACTCAGCCTGCACATTAGAATAAACTTGGAGGCTAATAAATAAATGTGGAGACCAGGTTCCACCAGCACTCCAACTGAGCAGAGCCTCAAGCATGGGATGTAGACATCAGTATTTTTCAGGAACTCCCAAGTATTTCCAGTGCTAAGACTCACTCTTTCAATTGGATGAAGGCTTAGTGGACCTTAGTGACACACAAATGGTCTCCTCAAGATGTGAGGACTGTTAATAGGAGTCACAGGGACAAGATGCCAATAGGATTTGTAGCAATGGCTCCTTAGCACAGTGGGTTGGAAAAAGCCTCTCATGTTACCTCAGCTGATTGGAGAATTCCAGACATGTGTCTAGCCTTTATAAAAATTTGTTTTTAATCATGGATAAAATTTACCATTTAAACCATTCTAAGTATAGATTTCATCAGGATGAAGTACATTCCTTTTTTTTTTTTTTTTTTTTTTTTTTTACATGGGGTCTTGCTAATGTTGCCCTGACTATTCTCAGACCCTTGGGCTCAACAGATCCTGCAGCCTCAGCCTGAGTAGCTGGAACTACAAGCATGTGCCACCATGCCCAGCAACATTCAAATTGTGCAACCATCACTCCTACCCATCTCCGGAACTTTTTCACCTTATCAAACTGAAACTCTGAACTACCTGAACATAGCTCCCCATTTCTTCCTACCTTAAGTCCCTGATAATCTGGTATTTCCTAATCAATGAATTTGATTTTTCTAGGTAGGTCATAAGTGAAACCATGAGTTAGTTATCCTTTTGTGTCTGGCTTATTTCACTTAACATAATATATTCAAGTTTCCCCTCCATATAGTACCATGTATCAGAATGTCATCTCTTTTTAAGTCTGAATAATATTACATTGTATTGTACCATTTTACTTATCCATTAATCTATTGATGGTCATTTGAGTTGTTTCTACCTTTGGCTATGGTGAATAATGCTGCTATGAACATTGGTATACAAACAATCCTTTCAAGTCCCTACTTTGAATAATTTTGGGTATATCACAGCCTTTTTCAGCTCTGTAAAATTATCCAGGAATTCTCCCAGTGAGTGGAATAAATCAAGTCTCCACATCTAGCAAGAGGTAAGGCAATTCATAGGTCAAATAGGTAGATGGAGATCTGGCAGGATGCAAATGAGCATTGATATAAATGTCTTCTTAGTGAAGGATAGGTACAAAGGAATTAAAAAAGCAACTTGGGTTGAAAATTGAGAATTGGTCCTTGGTCATGGACAGTCAGTGTCTGCAGGCATCACTGAGTACAGGGGTCACAAACCGGTGTGGCTCAGGCTGTGTCACATGTGAACATGTGTGGGCTTGCCTGTATAGTGTTTCAAACTTTCTAAAATTAATTCCCTGTATTTGGTGAATATTTGCCAAATCTCAAGTCACTAATATTTTGATTTATGTTTTCTTCTAGAACTTCCAAAGCTTTAGCTCTTACACTTAGGTCTATGATTAGCACAAGTGAAAGATCTGAGTCTTGTGTGTTTGAGTGATTTGGCCAAGATGACATGGTGAGGCAGACCCTAAACTGGTCCCTGTCACAGGATTCATTGCCTTGAGCACTTATTTTTTAATTTGTTTAGACTTGTTACCTATTTGCGTTTATCATACTCCTTAGTTTATAAGTGCGCTGTTATCAGCAGTCTTTTCCAAATCTTCTATTTTAAATTATTTTTTGTTATTTCGATAGCACTGATTATTTCTTATTATCTCTGTTCCCACCTCATCATTTATATTTTGCTCTTTTGCCAATTGGCTTCCTGGCAGGTTCTGCCTGAGGGTACACTGGCTGGAGGTAAGGAAACAGAAGGAAAAGTGTCCTCTTTCCATTTCCATCTCTCGCCAACGTTCACCAGCACCAGGCAACAGCCACAGCTCCAGTCCCCAGCTTCTTCAGCCCTCCTACGACCAGCAATCGTTCCCTTTGTGCCCCTCCATCAGAAGTCTGAGTATCTTGTTTACACACCAGCCACAGGTGCCTTATCTGGACTCCTAGGGCTGGTACTGCCATCTCTTCCTTTTTGTTCCACCAGCCCAAAGTGTGATAGATTTTCTCTGTGGTTGTAGTATTTCAGTTGTCTCAGAGTCTCCTTTCTGGTCTCTTCCAGTCCCCATAACCAACTTCCTGTATTAAATCACCTCTCTTTGAAATATTTGTAGTGGTTTCTGTTTTTCTGATTGACACTAATCAACACAATATCCTCATTTCTTCTGCTATATGAGCACAAATCTACTGTGTTGAGTAGATAACCTTGGTATGAGTGAATCCTTGTAAAATATAGTAGCTTTTCTTCATTGTGTTTTTATTTGTGTAGAAGCTATTATGCTATATATCTCATCCGATTTCTTTTCTTTTATGTGACATCATTTTATTAAGATCTATTCATGTTGGTGTTACATTTCTAGGGTGCACTTGCTGATGATTGCATATTATTGCATGGCAGGCATCTTCCCCCTGAGATCCTCGCCAGCTCCCATATCATAAACCACACAACTCTGAGTTACGTGAGCATACCCCTGGCATTCCCCACTGGAACTGGAGCTGGTCGGAGGTCGCACGCTCTCCGCAGTCAGTGTGTGTAATACATTCAACTTGCTCTCAGGCATGGCTGCACTCTAAATGCTCGTGGACTCTTATTTCCTCATGTGCTCATTAGCATTTACCTGATGTTCTAATGTTTTGCTAATTTATACATTAGGATTTCAAACCCATGAAAAATTGGGTTCAGGTTCAAGTGTGGGTTTAATATGTTAAAATTAGAGAGTTCAGGTTTAGTTTGGGTTCAGGTTTAAAATTTTAATGCTATGTGTAGATAGATGAATAATTCTTTTTCAATTTTTTTTTCAATTTTAAAATAGCTAATGATACTAAAACAGACAAAACATTTAAAGCTGAACTCAAACCCAATTTTTCACTGAGTTCAGGTTCAAGTTCAGAAAATTTTTTTGAATGCTTGAACAGGTATGGGTTCAGAGCTCAGGTTCGGGGTTAGTTTGAAGCTCTGCTATCTACACATAGGAACCCAAACCCTTTCAATTTTAACATATTGAACCAGCACCTTAACCTGCACCCAATTTTTCATGGGTTTGAAGCCCTGGTATAAATACAATCTCGTGTAACTGCATATCTTTGATTTTTAGTGAGCTTAGCATCTTTTTGTGTACTTATTAATTTAAAAAGTTCCTTTGTATCACTTACCTACTCATGGTCTTTGACCATTTTCTGTTGGATTCCCTCTTTTTTTCTTGTTGGCCTGCAGGAGTTCTTTGTTTCTTCTATTTCTTCTCACTCATTCAAAGCATTGAAAACATCTGTTGTCTTTCTTTAACAATTACCTAACATATCCATTGTGGAACATAAAAATGTGATCTTATTGTAGTCAAATCCATTAACATTTTGCTTTAAAGTCTGTGCTTTTAGAATTTTCTTTGTGACGTTCTCTATCCCAAGGTCATAAATATATTCTCTTATCTTTTCCTTTTTGTTTTCTTTTATGGCTTTATAATTTTATCTTTCCTATATTGGCCATCAGTACATCTAAAATTCACCTTTTGCATAATATAAGTTAGAGATCCTAATTTTATTTTCCTTCAAAATGTGGCACAGATTGGGTATTGAGGAGGGTGGATTCCAGCAAACTATCATATGGGCATGTATGGACATACCACAGTGAAACCCAATAATCTATACAATTAATATGTATTTGTAATTATAATAAAAAATGTGACCTGTATTTCCAACACCAGCTGATGTCTTTCCAATTTATATGTAGGAAAGTGATAGCCTCCTGTCTGTGATAGAATTCAACCTCCATGATAAACAGCTAAATTCGTGATCTAAATGTTCTAAGTAAGGTTGGACTAAACTAGAAACAAAAAGTAACATAAGGAGATGATCATGTAGTCAAGATTTTATGACTCTGCACTGAGACCTCTAGACTCTGCCAAGCATACCGCTGGCCCTCCCTTCAGTCCCCTCCCTCCTGATGACCTGAGTTCACATAAGCTGCCCCTGTGGAATGTCTAGCTGGCTACTTCCTTCTTCCCTGTGCCACCCTCATCTCTCTAAAGCTGCTCATGGGAACCTCTCCAGACCCAGCCCTGTCAATGCCTCATGAGCACTGAAGTCTGCTCTAGGCCCTGAAGGGGCTGGCTCAGTAAGCTCAGGCTGGGTGTGCATGTGTATACATCTGGTCATAAAATACCTATGAAACAGGCAAAGCAGGAAATAGTTTTCCTATGGGCAAATGAGGAAACAGACTCAGAAGAGTTTAAAGTTCTTGAAACATGGGCAATTTGTTCAAGGTTAAGCTGCCAGAACAAGGAATGCCAGGTCTTCTGGCTCCAAGTCCAGTCCTCACCAAGCATGCCCCACTCTCAGTACAGGCCAGGGGACTGACTCTACAATTAGATGGATTGTTCTTCAAGGGTAAGGCAGGCTTTGACTCTCCAGAAAGCACTCGTTTCCCACTGGTCCAAATGAACTGCTGGCACAGAAACCATTGCATTTGGAGCCTGGTTTTGAACTGCTGCCCTTTTGCCTGGGGTACTTACACTCTTCCTAACCATGGAACACGTGCTTTCTCATAATGCTGTGTACATCCTTTTTCACAGCATTGATCACAGCTATCACTGGATAACCCTTTCTGTCATTAGTAACATCTGCCTCCATCACAAGTTTATTAGGGCAGGGGCTCCACCTGTCTTATTTCTAACTATTTCCTAGGGGTCAAGCTCTGTACTCAGTATTTGCGGAATGTATGAATGAATATATGAATGAATACATGCATGAATGTTTCCTATATGTTTCTCAACAATTGTCTAGGCTCTTATGCTGAATGAACCAAGTGCCCACGCTAGCAATGCTGCCACAAAGCCGGCGCTTCTCTTGCCTGAGACACTTGCCACAGTGCACATCTTCTGGGGATTGGCACTACCCCAAGGACATTCCTGCCAACCCAAGTTTAGCCTGATCCTGCCTGTCTTCCATCATGCTGGCCCTGCCACCCCCAAATCTGTGGCCAGGATACCCCATGTCCAAGACCTCCCAAATTAGGGTTGTCCTCTGTGGCTCTTTCTAGAACCAAGTCTCATGGTCTATACAAAACAGACTCCCAATAGATGTTGTTGAATAATCGCTCTTTATTCCTCTTGAGAGGCTGATTTTCAATCTGTTTCATAGATATGAATGGAAAACACAGCTTATTGGTAAGTAGGAAAAAATGCTTCCCACTTCCAGTAATGTGTCCCACTCTGCCTATGTTCAGAAATGTCATTCATTAGAGAACAACACATCAGTTGTAAACAATGTTTATTAAATGATTATTCTGGAAAGGAATGTGACTCTGAGCACTCCATAGGATGTGGGCCTGGTCCTGAGAACCACTAGAATATTCCTGCAGACCACTCAGGTCTTGGCAAGGTGAACTTTCTGTGAGATGAGGAAACCGAATACTAAGACCCACACAGGAACATATACACTTATGCATGTACACGTACACTCACACGTGTACACAGGCTGAATTAATTTAGGGTGGTAGGATGGTTTCAGGCACAGATTTTGGGGGCAGAACAGGTTTCAAATTCTACCTCTAATTTTTCCTAAGTAATTTATCTCAGGCAAGCTACTTCTCTGAATTAATTTCCTCCTCTGTAAACTGTAAACTGTAAATACTTAGCTCATAAGGTTGTTGTAATGGTTAAATGAAGTAGATAAACAAAACTCTACAAATATAGGGATGGGCAGAGAAGTAGAGGTTATTGTTGGTACCAGAATTTTACTTTTGACATTTTTACAGCTCTGTATATAGATGCAGAATAAAGATGGTGGGGAAGAGACCTTGGAAGAGGTCAGCTTAGATTTAGGTGTTGGCAAAAGGGAAGAAATAATTTGGAAGAGAGAAGTAAAGAGGGAATTAGAGCAGAGAACGAGAGTCAAGTACACACACTATATTTACAGGTGTTTCACCCTGCAGTGAAGTGACCAAAGCAGACTTACTAACATTTGAGAAGCACTGAGTGAAGGCACAGTTTATTCAGCTTCTCTTTAGCTCAATTGCTTTGCTGTGGCTACTCTTCACTGCATGATTCAAAGCTTATTCCCATGCAAGGGAAAAGGAAGTTCACTCTAAATTACAAGAGCCAAATCCATCATTTGAAAATATAGATTTTTAGAGCGCTCTTATATGGACCAGCCAGGAAATATCAAAACATAAGTTGCCCTTTAGAAATGTAGCTATCTGGACTCACCCTTTCTATCAGTTAGGATTATTTGATTACAGGTAAGCAAAACAGAATCTCACTATCTTCAGCACAAAAGGAATACAGCAGCAGACACAAGACTGATCACTGAATCGGAATCAGAAGAGTCAGTCTCAGCAGGGCCAGGGGCCAAAGCAGGGGCTGGGCAGCAGGAACTAATGGACATCTGCATAGGGAGCTGCTGCAGGGATTCACCGACTTCCATGACTTCCTAGAGATGCATCACTCCCCCCAAGACGCAGTTTCTTAAGAGAGAATCTGATTGGCCAATGCACAATCACATGTCAAGCCCTAGTCAGTGGGAATCAGGACAACCTGATAATGGTCCTAGATCCCTTCCATGACTGCACAGAGTAGGAGTAGATGGCCCTCAGAGAAAAATCAGGTGTGTCCCCCAGGTATGAGAGCATAGAGACATCAGGCAAAATGTTCCCTGCCCCGCCAGGCGGGTGGGTGAGCTGCACATGCCTGGCCATCAGCAGGAGACAGGCAGACGTGTGAGCCTTCAGAGAGATGAAAGGCAATGTGAAAGTTTTCTTAGAGCATCTGGGAGAGTTCAAAAGTGAGGGAAAACAGAGTGCAGGCCGCAGTGTGATTGGCTGTACTTGTGAAGGCCAAACAGAATGACCTTAGGTAATGATTTCAAGAAGCCCAGCTCCTGGAAGCTGACAAGGGCAGATGTGCCGCGTGCCCCTGAAAGAGGGAGGGAGGCCTAGGTTCAAAGAGGCGGCTGTGAGGGAACGCAGCAGAGAGTGGAGCATGCAGGCCCCGGCCCCGGAGCTCACGCTTGTCATCTGAGCACCCGCGAAGGGAGGGCAGTGCAGCATGAGGACGTGGTGTGGTGGTGAGGCCAGGGGGGCCAGGGCAGGGACAGGAAGCTCAGCTGCATTTGAGCCATGGGGTCCTGCTGTGTGACAGCAAGGACCCAAAAGAGACCATGCTGTCAAGATGGTGGGCAGGTCTTCCCTCAGGTGGCCCGTGTGGAGGGCCTGACAGATCTTGATGTTTTTAATGAAAGATGTTGAAAATAGCAAGTTCTATAGCAAGGTAAAATATGATCACAACTATTGAATTTCAACTAAAAGCCCTAGAAAAATATGTCAAAGTGGGAAATTGCTGGCATTTCATGAGCCCCTACAGGGTGCCAGGCATAGCATTAAACATTTAACAAATAAGTATTTAGGAGACTTGCTAACAATCACATGGATAATATGTGATAAAGACACATGCCTATTTCAACCAGATCTATTTAACTTCACAGCCTATAACTAAATATTATGCTGTTATTGTTAGGTGCCGTCGAGTCATGTCCAACTCATAGCAATCCTCATAGGGTTTTCAATGGCTGACTATTTCAGGATTGCCTCGGGAGTGGATTGCCACATTCTTCTCCCGTTTTTGTGGTCCTGGGAATCAAACTCAGGACCTCAGAGACCACAGAGCAATGCTCTACCAACTGAGCTAAATCCCAGTCCAAATATTATGTTAGCATAGTCTTTATTAGTATTCAGCCTACCAGCAAGTTGAATCATAAAAGTTTCTACAAGATGCTCTCAAAATAAGGCTTTCAAAGGTCAATCTGAAAGGAAAATAGTGATTACTAGAAATTGGGAATTGGGGTGGAGGAGGTCAGATATGATCAGGGCACCATGTTGTATGAAAGCCAAAGGGAATGCAGACAGACCAAAGGACAGATAACATTAAACTTTGTGAACCATGAGTAGACTGGGGAATTTATACAGGGGTGTGGGTAACTCACAGAAAGCCTTTGTGTACATCCAGGGAAGGAACTCCCTCCCCATCTCCCCTGAAGTTCTCACCAAGAGGTATCAAGGCTGCACCATCTTTAAGTCCATCCCAAGGGGGCTTCCTTACAAGAGTGGCGTGTGACTCCTGGTAGTCTTATGGGCAGTTGTACTATCAATGAGTTTCCCCCTCTTCTGCTCTTCTCTGCTCTGCTCAGTCCCATTCTGCCATGTTTTGCTCTCTAACCTGTTGTTTACAACCGAGTCAGTATGTAATTTCACAATCAATGGAGACAAGATTGAGGTTGTCCATGATTTTGCTTTACTTGGTTCTACAATCAACACCTGTGGAAGCAGCAGTCAAGAGATCAAAAGATGCATTGCTTTGGGAAAAGCTATGGCAAAAGATCTCTTTAAAGTATTGACAAGTAAAGATGTCACATTGAAGACGAAGGTGCACCTGACTCAAGCCATGGTATTTTCAGTGGCGTCATATGGTTGTGAAAGCTGGACATTGAAGAAGGGAGACAGCAGAAGAATCGATGCTTTTGAATTAAGGTACTGGAGATGATTATTGAATATACCATGGGCTGCCAAAAGAACCAACGGATCTGTCCTAGAAGAAGTGCAACCAGTGCTCCTTGGAAGCAAGGATGGCTAGACTGCATCTTACATATTTTGGACATGTAGTCAGGAGGGATGAATCCCTGGAGAAGGACATCATGTTTAGGAAAATGGCAGATCAACAACAAAAAAAAGGAAAACCCTTCACTAGACGGATTGACACAGTGGCTGCAACAATGAGCTTAAACATAAATAAGACTGTGTACCTGGCACAGAATCAGGGAGTGTTTCGTTCTGCTATACATAGGTTCACTATGAGTCAGACCTGACTCAATGGCACCTAATAACAACAATATCAAAAAACTGTAAACCTAAAATATACTTGGCCATTGTTGGTATCGAACACAGAAAACCTAAAAGTTCTCTAAGAAGACTTGTGAATTGTCTCAATACCAGATAAGGCAGGGTCAATGTCTTGGTTTTTATTTTACACTGACCCCAACCAGGTGTAGTGAGGATCCATTCTGTGAGAGCTAGCCAGCCCAAAGCTTCACTAGGCTGATTTATATAGAGACCAAGGGCCAGGGTGAAGTACAGAGCTATAGCGCATGCCTAACATGCACAAGGCCCTGGACTCTATCCCCAGCAACACTCTTACCGCCCCCAAGCCACTTAGAATCTCCCTGCTCTCGCCACACTCAGCACTATGCTTCCTATTCAGCTGATGCTGATAAGTACTTTGAAAATGCAAAATACAAATTCTGAAAATGACCATCTAGTGGACTGTGAGTACCTATTTAGCAACTTTCACTGGCTTATGGTTTAGGGTACAGAGAAATATCTATTTTTAACACACCCCCAACATGGATTATAAATGTAGAAGCAAAGTATCTAGCACATGTTGTTGTTGTTAGGTGCTGTTTGAGTCGGTATCCAACTCATAGCGACCCTCATAGGGTTTTCAATGGCTGACTGTTTCGAGATTGCCTTGGGAGTGGATTGCCAGGCCCTTCTCCCATTTTTGCGGTGCTGGGAATTGAACTCGGGACCTCAGAGACTGCAGCGCAGTGCTCTACCAACTGAGCTAACTCCCAATCTGGCACATAGTAGAGTTTAATAAATATTGACTGACTGATTGAATGGATAATCTTTTTTTTTTTTTTTTTTTTCAGTGCTAGGGACAGAACCCAGGACCTCATACATGCTAGGCAAATTCTTTACCCCTGAACTACACTGTCAGCCCTGAATGGATTAATTAACTGAAAAATTCATGTAAGGTGTCAGAAGGAAGAAAAATGCATAAACTGGGCAATTGCAATAAACCACAAATCAAGACAGGGCTGGGATTTAGCTCAGTTGGTAGAGCACCACTCTATAAGCTCAGAGGTCCCAAGTTCAACTCCCAGCACCGCGAAAACAGGAGAAGGACGTGGTAATCCACTCCCAAGGCAATCCTGAAATAATCAGCCATCGCAAACCCTGTAAGGGTCACTATGAGCAGGACATCACTCCATGGCACCTAGCAACAACAAACACATCAAGATGAAAAGCCAACAGGGCGATTGTGATGGATATCTTCATGTCATACTGAAACTCATTGACAACCTACAATTCCACAAGTTATATGCAATAAAAATCTATCGCTCTCATAGTATTATATCATACAATGGGGAATGGGCCTTTTAAGATTTCTCAACTTTTTTTTCTCAAGTTAAGTTTTAATATAATTTGATTTTCTAAGAAGAGGAAGCCTCCTTCAGGACAAACTTTGAAATAGAATTTAGCTATAAGTAAATGCTCTTTAATTCTCTCCTTCTAAATTGCAAAGGTCAGATTACTTGCTAAGGTCTGAGTTTTCTTTAGTGAGGAAGATGTGCAAATGAGGAATTAAACAGGAAAGTCAGACCTCCCAGTCTGGAGCGCAGCCTCTCTACTTTTTAATAGGCCTCTTTTCCATTTGGTTTGAGATAAAGTGGCCCCAATTATTTTAGAATCCTTTAAAGGAAAAGATATCCATAAATTATGTGACAGGCCACTTCTTGTTTCCCTGAGAAATTAAATTCTTACCTTAAATGACTTAAATTGCATGCACAGAGTGGGACAAAACTCCCTTCTGTAACGTCACAAAGGACGGACACAGCAGCACAGTATTTCGGAGCTGAAAAGATAAATAGAAATGGGTATAAACACACACCCCACTAGCAAAATTCAATAGTAAGATCAAAGCTAAACTTTCTCCTTCATGGAGTTCCTGTTAAGATTTTTTCCCCCCTCTTCTGCACCATAATCTGAATCTCAGAAACTTCAGTTCCTATTCAGCCTCAAGATCAAACAGCTCACACACATCTGCTAGGAAGGATTTTTTTTTTTTTCATTCAATAATTGGTTGTGGTGAGGAGAGAAGAAGAGACTGAACATCATAAAAGCGACAGCAAAACACATCACCACACTCCTCCTACCCATGCAAATGAGGGGCTTGTGAGAGATGCCCTGGGAAATGACGTATGGGAGGGTACAAATGTTTGGAAAAGGTAATACCAACACAGTTTTGGAAGAGTTTCTTCATGTCACTTACCCTTACATTGAATGTGATCTGTTTGTTAAAACAAACAGAAATTATCATTTTATTTCATCTCTTCCCAAGTGGAAATCCTGCCCCTGACCTATTTTGGGAGCAGGGAGGGTAGAGGCCTGGCCTCGGGGAGAGTGCAGACACAGCAGCAGCTGGGTAGGTACAAATCTCAAAGCAATGGAGGAAAAGTGGGGGCCCTAGTAAACAGTGGAAGTGCAGGAAGAGAAGGAGAAGTGCTGGGTGGTGACAAAGTAAAGGAGACAACTTCCTGGAGGAGGTGGCCTTCAAACAAGGACTTGAGGGACACATACAGGTTTGCTAGAGAAATGGGTCATGTCTCAGCCTGAGGGGCTAGTAGGAGGAAAGGGTGCTGGGAGGATGCAGGCATGTTCAGAGCCCAGTGTAACTGGAGTAGAGGACTGTGATGGAAGACCAGGAGACCAGTGAAAACCTTGATGGTGGGGCAGAGGATTAAGGGCACCATATATTACAATATTGCCTGCAGCCATAGCACTGTGGCATCCGATCCCGTCAGATCTGGGAAGCTAAGCATGGTCAGGCCTGGCTGGTACTTGGATGGGAGACTCCCTGGAAACACTGGGTGCTGTAGGCTTGGGAAAAGGACTCAGCAACCCACTCCCAAAACATTAGTCCACCACTGAAAACCCTATGAATAGTAGAGAAGCACTGACAATAGTGTTTCACCTGTTGTATGTAGGGTCGCTATGAGTCTGATACCGACTCCATGACACCTAACCACAATATTATAATGTTGCATTTGTTTATTTTCCATTTGGTCTCTCTCCATCCCAGATACTCCTTGTATATTACCCTTCTATTCCCAACTAGTTAGATTTGCAGTGCACTAATGTCCTATGTTACAGATGATGCGGGTGAAGAAAAGTAATATCCCATGATAAAAATGTCAAAATAACTGGAGAAGAATCAAGCCTAAATGAATCCCAAGGGGCAAGACTCCCTAATCTCTTCTTCCTTCCCTGTGGGTAATGCTGTTTCTCCTCCAAAAGCTGAGAACCCTACTTTTTGATGGACACATTTTGGTCTCTGGGACCTTCTTACAGTCATATGACAGCAAGTCAATTGTTTAGCCAAGTTAAGTGATGCTAAGGTACTGTAACAAATGACCTCTAAACTGAGTGAGGTGGTGCATGCCTGTAATCCCAGCGACTCAGGAGGCTGAGGCAGGAGGATCGCATGTTCAAGGCCAGAGGCAGCGTGTGTAAGCATGTCTCAAGGTAAAAAGTAAAAAAGGGGTTGGGATGCAGCTCAGTAGTAGAGCACTTGCAAGGTATGTGCAAGGCCCTGGGTTCAACCCCCCTGTATGGAAAAGAAAAAAAAAAAAGAAGCCCCTCAGAACTCAGTGGCTTAATACAACAAAAGAGGTGGGCTTATTTTTTTCCCGTGGGATTTTTGGTTTGTTTTCATTTTTTGCCATCACTGAGTATTGAACCCAGGGCCTCACACGTGCTAAGCAAGCACTTTACTACTGAGCTACAGCCCCAGCACAAACATTTTATTTCTTGCTTAAACAAACCCAATACACATCAGTAGCTCTCTTGGGTGACTGTCTACATGCAACCTTGGGAATTCAGTCTGCTTCCAGCTGCCACTAACCTGCAGTATGGCCCTGGGCAAATCACTTCCCCTCTATGGACTTCAGATTCCTCACTTATAAGTCCTTGTCCACCTAATTTATAGGGCTATTGAGGTTTCCAAATGTTTAATAAATAATTTATATAATTGTGAAAGCTATTAACCTATATTAACTTCTTACTATGCAAAAGACATTGTGATGTGTGTTTTATGAGCATTATTTCACTTAATCCTCATAACAACATTGTCAAAATGTTCTACCACTATTATTATAATCATCAAATAGGGGGTTCCATTCATGCATGAAATACACTAGTAAAAGAATAAGCTTTGAACATATCAAGGCTGCTCTTCTCTGAGGCCTTGCATTCACTGACCCCTCTTTTAGGAATGCATTGCCCCAGATACAAGCATGGATTATGCCCTGCCTTCATGTCGGAGAGGACATTCCTGCCTGCTTCATCTATCCTGATATAATGCCTCTCCCACCATCATTGTTTATCCTCTGCTTGCTTAGCAATTTTTTAAAACTTCAAAACATCTTAAGTATATTGTGAATTATACACAGTGGGCACTTGGTGTCCATGGGTTCCATATCCTCAGATTCTGCCAGTGGCACAATGTGCTATATAATTAGGTCTAAGATGCTTGCAGCTGTACTGAACACATATAGACTTCTTTTTCTTATCATGGTTTCCAAGAAAATACAGGACGACAACAATTTACACAATGCTGACATTGTCTTAGGTATTATAAGTCATCTAGAGATTTGGAGGCTGGGGTTTAACTCAGTGGGTAGAGTGCTGCTCTGCACTCTCTGAAGACCCAGGCTCGATCCCCAGGACTGCAAAAACAGGAGAAGGACGTGGCAATCCACAACTGAAGCAAGCCTGAAACTATCAACCATTGAAAACCCTGTGAGGATTGCTATGAGTTGGGCCTGACTCAATGGCATTTAACAACAGCAGAGATGATTTGAGGTATATAAGATGATGTATATATGTCATACACAAATACTGGTAAGGGATTTGAGCATTCATGGATTTTGGTATCTGAGGGAGTCCTACAGGTGCTAAGGGAGGACCATCTTTATTTTGTGAGCCTTCTTCATCTAGACTCTAAGCTGTGTGAAAGAGGGACTTTGCTGATAGTGCTCACTGCTCTCTCTCCAGTGCCTAAAGCAGCGTTTAGCATGTAGTAGGCGCTCAGTAAATATTTGTTGAGTCAATGTGATCCAGTCCTTGAGCTGCAAATCAGTGTGGGAAAATGGTCCTTTGTTAATATTTTTTTCTGCAGAGGCGCTGTATCAGAAAAACAGCTGCGCTATGGAGAGGCAGAGTCTAAAATGCTGACACCCGTGCAGCTTCGGGTGAAGAAATCTACCAGCTGCGACCCGTCAGCTCTCTCCTGGTGAAAGGCTAGAAGGGGCTCGTGCTCCTTTTCACATGATTCCCAGACATCTGGGTTGCCTGTACAAGCCTTAATCAAGTTATTCTATCTAGCCAGTGTCTCCTGGATCCCGTCACTTCTGAATGAGAAAAAATTTGCAGACAAATTTCTAGCAGCAGGAAGTTGGTGCTCTCCTGCGAAGCTGCCTGAAAGCACCTGAGATACAAGGGGATTCCCCCCACCACCCGCCTGCTCCTGCTGGGAGCCTCAGCCTCCGCTTTGGGGACTAGGGGTTTTCGGCTCATTCACTTGTACCCCACCTGCTCCTCTGAAGTTGCTCTGGCAGCAGTACTGCCCTGGGCTGCATCCAGTTGAGCCCTCAGCCTACATCCAGGCTGGCAACAGCTCCCTAATGGGCTTTGCTGACTTGCTCGGGTGGAAAGACAAGCCCCAACATCAAGAAGCCTAGCAGCACCAACCAGCCTGGCCTCTCCATTGTCTCCAACCTAAGGGGCACTTGACTGAGTGCCGGGAAGTTCACTTTAACTTACAAGAGCCCTGGTTGGAAGGAAGGGCTGTGCTGGCCTCCAAATATGTCCAACAATTTTCACTTTGTAGCAAAAACTGTGAGAGAGAAAAGCACTTCTCTCTCTGGATCAGAAAGGAGAGTTTTTTTCCTCCATAGGAGAGAGAGTTTTGCTGGAGAAAACGAGCTGAGAGGATAAAGATATTGGCAGAGCTTAATGCCATAAATCTGATTAATTTACCTTGTGACACTCTGAACAAAGAAGTTATGGGTCAGAGTCTTGCCTGTGAACTGACCTTTCCCCTGCAGCCAAGACAGTCACAATGTGGGCCTGGGCCCCTTTCACAGCTACCTGCTGCTTCCGACAATGAGATTGGACACAGTGCTCAACGTAATGGGGAAAACCTCCAGAGCCCCAGTCTTTGTTCCTTCTGCCCAAGGAGGGGGAAGCGTCCAGGCCAGCATCTTCACCTTCTAGTGTTCAAACAGGACCAGCAAGAGCTGCTATCTCTGAGACACGGGGGTAGAAACCCAAATTGAGAGCTCTTTCCAGGATTCATGCACAAGTGTACACCTAATAGCTTACAGAATATCCAGCGATGAGTAAGTCTTAGTCCTCACCCGAAGGGAACACAGGGAGCGCGTTACTCTCAAAAGTAGGACACAGTCAGTGTCTAATGTATGGGAGGTTCTGGATGGCTGTGCACAGGGCGGATAACTAACTGATGTATGAGAGCAAATTATATAAAGGAAGATAGTAGAAGAGACAGAGTCTGATATTGCCTAGTAAGAAAACTCAGAGAATGGTGTCATACATTTCTTAAACTACACAAATGTATGAAAAGGATAGCAAGTGAGATGGCCCTTCCACTGCTACTCATATTTATGTTAAAAACAAAACAAAATGAAATAAACAAACAGAAAAACCCCAAAATCTCAGACTTAGCAAGACTTCATGAGACTCAAGTAGCTGATATCCCGAGACCCCAGTCATTTAACTCTTTCTGGGAATATGCAGCCCAGTGCAGGACACTTGGAGAGATTTCTCTGTTCCTGTACATTGCCACATCGTGTGGCCAGCAGCACTGCATCTTTTTGGTTTTGTATTTCATCTCCGCCTTAGCAGAAAGTATTAAGAGAGGGGAACATCTGGCCGAATAGCACAACGTAATGGGAACCAGATGCGCAGTCAAGCGCCACCGAGAGCTGTTTATCCGTGGAATTAAACTTTTGTTCAACATTTGTTTTGTGGTGGGGTTGTGCTGTGTTTAAAATTCACATTCCACCCCACCTCATTTACAGGCACTCGGCTTCTGCTGATTCAGCACTCCGCACGCCCCGCACAGCAGTTGGCAGCCCTGGAGACTGGCAAACTCCCCCTTGCCCAGTTGAATTCAGCCCCTGTAGATTTACAGCAACAGCAGGCGAGCCCAGGTGGGCTTAACGTGAGAACCTCTGGTGGGCCCAGCTCATCTGCCTGCTGAAGATGGGTCTAGACCCATGACCAGGCCCACTCACCTTTCAAATTTACTTCAAGTGTGAAAGGAATTTATTACCACTGGAAGTACGCAGGCAAGACACCAGGAAATGCTCAGGGAGAAAGGAGAGAAGAGAAAGAGGGGAGGAAGGAGAGAGAAAAGAGGAGGGAGAGTCACTTGAGAGACAGTGCCAAGGCCAGTTCAGCCCAGAGCAGCATGCCACACTGGTCTCGTCTCCCCAGCTGGTGAGCAGAGGTCCTTCTGGGGCGCTATTGCTTGGGCAGGTTATCCGCCATGGCTCAGCTCTGAGAAGGAGCAATCAATCCTCACTTGTCAGCCTAGAGGGGGGCCCCTCAGAGTCAGCTGATGTTAGGCATGGCTCCGAAGGCAGTGGTGGTGGTGGTTGCTGGTGGCTGCTATATTTGTTGCTTTGGCCAGGTTTACATAGGAGCCCAAGATATAAAACAGAACCAAGTGCTTTGGCTCTGGTTGAAGTAGGAGGTGGCCAGGACAGCCACCCACTGGGACATTTCCTCTTCCTTCCCCTGCCAGTATACTGCAGGTCCCCTCAGCTGGTCCTCCATAACCACTGAGGTTAAAACCACTGGATCCTTTCCAAGGCGTATGTTGGTAGAAGGCTCTACAAGAAGGGAATTGATGGAGTTACTTGAAGCTAGTTTTGGCACTGGGACCAAAAACAAGTCCCCTGTCTTCAGTCAGGTCCTTTCCCTCACATCCATGCAAGCCATGTGCCTTGGGGATCGCCACTCCCTGGTTCTACAGAAGAGGGGAGGCTGCTGCAATGGTAGGAGAAGCAGAAGGAAGCAAGTTGGGGCCCAGGTCCCCACACGTGTGGGTCCACACATTCCCAAGCCGTGGCATGCTGCATGTGGCTGAAACATCCTAAAACCACCTCTCGGCCCTGGTTCAGACAACCAGACTTCATATGGATGCCATATGTCTGGCTTCTTAGAGATTTTATTTTACATTGAAAATATAAACATCATCATAAGGAAAAAGCTGAATTCGTTTATCCACTCAATGATAATTAAAGAGGATACTTGTGATTTATACTTTTAAAAAAACAGAAAAATAAAAGAGAACAATAAAATGAAACAATAGGTTGCATGTTCTCCAAGCAGTTTATGGCTTGATGTTAGTGGTAAGCCTGTCTTAAATAGGACAACCTCGACAGGTTGGAAGATATATTTCAGTGGAGATATCCATGAGGCAATATGCTATAATGGGAACAGATAAATAATGTGAGCAAAACATTGTTTTGGAAGACCATCCAGTCTTGCAATTTAACATTAGATATTGGCACCTGGGAAGACCCTAGTTGGACAATTTGGCAGGGAATATGAAGAAAACCCATATGGCAATAATAAAAAAAGTTACAGAAAGGATTGTTGCAATGATTGGGTAAAGCAGTCCTGGAATGTCACAAAACCAGAGTTTATCACCCATGAAGCTTGGGTGATATAAAGTTCAGCTTGGGCCTAAGAAGGTTCTAGAAGGGTATCCGAGGGTGAGGAAAAGGAAGGCTCCTCGGTGAACTCCCTGCAGCAGTCAGTGGTGAGGGGAATGGGGCTGCTCCCTGTGATGTGACTGCAGGGCATAGAGGAAGTGGATCTCCCAACCTGCCATTATAGCAGCTGTGGTCAGGCCCAGCGTGACAGCTCAGTGCTGGCAGGGAACACAGGAAGCTGGCTGACTCCAGCCATTAGCACAAGTGGGAATAGACTGTTCTCCCAAACCCTGGATCCAGGACACTGTAGCAAACTCGTTCTAGCCTGACTGTTCTGAGCTCTTACACTCTCTTCCCTACTAGATAGAGTACTATTATTGTACTTTCCCATTTGTGGCTAGAAATTCACTTTAAATTTTTCTTTCAAGTTATAATTTACATGCAGGCCTTTATTTATTTGAACCCAGGGGTTGAACCCAGGGCCTTGTGCTTGCATGCTTTGCAAGTGCTAGACTACTGAGCTGCACCCCTAGCGCCCCCCCTTTTTTATTTTTTTATTTTTTTGTTTACTTTTTGAGACAGGGTCTCACTAAATTACTCAGACTGCCTCTGGTCTCGAACTTGTGATCCTCCTGCCTGCCCCTCCTGAGCCACTGGGATTACAGGCATGCCACCGTGCCTGGCTTACTTTTTTTTTTTTTTTTTAAAGACAGGGCCTCACTAAATTACACAGACTGACTCTGGTCTCAAACTTTTGATCCTCCTGCCTCTGCCTCCGGAGTCATGGGGATTACTGGCATGTAGCACTGCACCAGGCTTGACAAATTATTATACACATGTGCATCACACCCCAGTCAGGAAAAGAATATTTCTATCACTCCAGAAATTTCCTTCATGCCCTCTCCTAATAAGTGCCCCTTGGCATACACATAACATGAAGGAATCAGTGGCCTGATTTCTGTCTCCCAATCTGGATTAGCTGCTCTAGAGTTTTACATTTGCTGGAGTTTAGCTCAGTTGGTAGAGGGCTGCTCTGTACTTTCTGAAGACCCAGATTCAATACCTAGCACTACAAAAATGGGAGAAGGATGAGGCAGTCCACTCCCAAGGCAATCCTGACCCAATCAGTCATTGAAAACCCTATAAGGGTCACTATGAGTTGAACATGACTCAACAGCACCTAACAACCAGAGGTTTATATAAATGGAAGCATGCAAGGTGTCCTTATTTGTGTCTGACTTCCTTCACACCAAATTCCCAAGGTTCACACATGTGGCTGTAAATATCAGTAGGTCATTCCTCTTTTCTTTTTTCTGAATATTATTTCAGTGTATGGATATACTAAAATTTGCTTATTCATTCACCTGTTGTTGGATATCTGGGATATACGCACTTTTCAAGCATTATGAACAAAACTGCTATGAAAATTCCTACAGGAGTCACTGTGAAGACAGCCAATTTCATTCTTCCTGGGCAAGTACTTAGGAGGGGAGATGCTGGACCACACAGCAGAGGTATGTTAAATTTCACTTTTAAGCCAAGCACAGTGGTGCATGCCTGTAATCCCAGTGACATGGGAGGGTGAGGCAGGAGGATTGAAAGTTTGAGGCCAGAGGCAGCCTGAAAACTTAGGGAGACTCTGTCTCAAAAAAGTAAAAAGTGGGCTGGGGGTGCAGCCCAATGTTAGAAAACTTGCAAAGTATGTGCAAGGTGCTGGGTTCAACCCCCAAGTACTGCAAAAATAATAATAATAATAATAATAAATTAATAATTCACTTTAAAGTATGAATCTCAAGGAGGCTCCTGTGCTTCAGGTATATGAACTCCTGCACCATTGTGAGGTGCCAGTGGAGACAATGTAGTGTGGTGGTCATTCCCATTAAAAGTCATTATCTGCTTTGCAACTCACTAATAGAGTTATCTGATTTGTCAACTAACAATTTCAAGCCCTAGGTCAGATATAATTTGTCATTGCAAGAAAACCTGTTTGAAACTGGTTTAACAAATAAAGAGTAGTTACGACTTTAGAACTGAAACAAACCCAATGGTTTCTTTCTTCTCTCTTTCTTTCTTTCTTTCTTTCTTTCTTTCTTTCTTTCTTTCTTTTCTTCTTTCTTTCATCTTTTTTTCCTTTTCTTTCTCTTTCTGTTTTTCTTTTTCTTTCCTTTCTCTCTTTTCTTTTCTTTTTTTTCTTTTTTTGTAGTACCTGAGGGTTAAACCCAGGCCCCAGCAGATACTTTGCAAGTGCTCTATCATTGCTCCTCTAGCCCATTTTTTATTTTTTATTTTGAGACAGGCTGACTCTGGCCTCGAACCTATGATCCTCCTGCCTCTGCCTCCAGAGTTGCTAGGATTACAGGCCTCAGTGGCTCTTTCTTTTTTGGGGGGGGGGTTACTGGGGGTTGAACCCAGGTCTCGCGCCTGCATGCTCTGCAAGTGCTGGACCACTGAACTGCGCCCTCAGCCCATTTTTTTTACTTTTTGAGACAGGGTTTCGCTAAGTTACGCACGCAGACTGCCTCTAGTCTCGAACTTGCGATCCTCCCGCCTCCGCCTCCCGAGCCGCTGGGATTTCTTAAGAACTGGGAAACTCCTTTCCCAGAAGTTTCTAGAAAACTTTCCCTCATGTCTCAGTCTACATTAGATTTCATGGCCCTTCCCAGCCAACGTCTGTGGACAGGTTAATGCTGTGATTGTTGGCGTAGGCCTGGAATCCTGGGCCAGCCAGTTATCTGCTATACTCACCCTACCGGTAAGGCCAGGGTGAGGTCAGTTTCTCCTGAATCATGTGACTGTGTGGACATGTAGCAAGCACCTCCCCCAGAGCAGGCAGGACTGATATCAGTCCCTGAAGTCCTTTTCACAGGTAGAGAAATAGACCCCATGGTCCTCACAAAGGCTCACAGAATCTCAAAGGAATGTCCTGAAGATTCGGCATCAATGGCACTTTAGGAAGTGTGGCAGGTTGAATATGATCCCACAAACCTTGTGGCTCTTCCCATCCAATGGTAGAGTTCATTTCCCCTCCCTTGAGCCTGGTCTGGCCCCCAGCATGTGGCAGAAGCAATATCATGTGTGCTTCATGGCATAGGCTTGAAGTCTCACCACCTCTGCCCCTGCTCTCTCACAACACTCCCACTAGCGCATTGGGAAACCTGGCTAGAAGACTGAATGGTAAGAGAGCACAGGAACAGGGCCAGCAGATGGCCAGCACCAAGGCCCTGGATATATGAGTGAGCCATCTTAGTTTCCCCCTTCCAGTCTAGCTGCCAAATGGCTGTGGTCACATGAGTGACTCAGGCAAGACCAGCAGAGGAACGACTCAGCTGAGCCCAGCTAACCAAAAGTTGGGAACAACAGTACGTCATTGTTGCTGTAAGCATGAGGTTGGAGGTGGTTTCTTCTCTAATAATAGGTGAGAGGGTCAGGAAGGGTTTTCAAAATTCTCCGAGTATCTCCAAAGCCTGCAGCTGTACCACTGGGAACGCCAGGCACTGTAGGCTTGGGAGAAGGACCCAGCAACCCACTCCCAAAATACAACCATCCATTGAAATACCTACGAATAGCAGAGAAGCTCCACAATAGTGTTTCCTCTGTTGTACATAGGGTTCTTATGAGTCAGAGACTGATGCGACCGCACCTAATAAGTCTCTCCAAGGGTGATTACCCACTGAGCTTATCAAGCATACTCACTCCTGGCTGAGACTCCAGACAGCCATTCCATTGCTGGCAACCACCACTACAATGTGTTCCAACTGCAAAAGCAGATCCAGTCTCCCAGATGCTTCCATCCCTCAGCCCGGGTTCCCCACCCCTCCCTGTGCTTCAACCTCTTGACCACACAGAACCATTGCAGCCCTCCGCTGTCATACTCATCTGCCCAGAGATCAGTCTTCCCCAGGCTGAGCAATCCTTACTTGCTGATGGGATCAACTATGGTGCACCTAGAGAGCCTGACCAGCTAGGTGGCCATCTCAGTGACTGGATGGTGCTGTGAGGGCATCCTAGAACTCTGGGGCCACAGCCAGAATGTCCCCCACACAGGGCCTGGGTCAGACCTGCGGGAGCAGCAGTCAGCCTGGTCAGCAGAGGGGCTGGCTCTGGCAGGAGATGGCCAGCTAGGCTGCTGGACGCTGAATAAGGCCTGGTAAAGGGGAGGGAAGGGTATACAGGGGCAGAGGGAAAAATAAAAATGGGTTGGGGTACAGCTCAGTGGGTGAGTGTTTGCAAAGTATGTGCAAAGCTCTGGGTTCAGCCCCCTGGTAACCCCCCCCCCCAAAAAAAGGCCTAGGGATTTGTTGGCTGTGGAGTGTGCTGCGTGTGTGTGTGTGTGTGTGTGTGTGTGTGTGTGTGTGTGTGTGTTGAAGGGTGATGGGGGAAGAATAAGTATTAATCCAAAAATCAGGTGGGGGGGTGTAAAAGCAGAAATAGGCAGAAAGGAAGGGCAGCCCTTGGTTGTGGTTTAAGGGGACTGCAGCCTACAAGGAGGGCAGAAGTGGTGGTTGCCGCCGCTGCTGGAAGGTCCATGGGGAAGTCAAGGCTGGCCAGCAAACTGACAGGACCCGAGGATTCTGTGCCCTGGAGGGGTGGGGGCAGGAGCCTCTTTTCTCCTTCTTCAGGGAGCCCCAGGTGCTCTCCAGTCTCCAGTCTGCTGGCCCAGAGGGAAGCCAGGGCTCTCAGGGGCTGGGGAAGATGTGTTTCCAGTCCGCATATGCCCCAGGCCTAGACTACATTTCTTTCTTCTCTTCATGCTGTGGAGTATACTTGAGCACAGAGCTTCTAGAAGGCCTCCATAAATGTTTGTCATGAGATCTTTGCAGCAGTCAAACAGAAAGGACATGTTGACCCTCTCAGACGGGCTTTCTCTAAGCTACCCCTTCTCGGGCTTTCACGGACATCTGGCATTTGCCCCCATCTCCACCTCTGTGAGCCCCAGCAACTAAGGGGGTGTCTGGGAGTCCACTCCCTCGGACTGGAGTGTGGAAGGCGGCTCTACTGAGAACCAGGCTGCTGTGAGGGAGGACGTGGGAGGTTCCTTCAGGGCCTGACTCCAGCTTTGGAAACTCTGCTTCATGGTGGGACGGTGGGGTCTCCTGGGTTCTCTGGGCCAGACCCAGCTCAGTAGCCCCCAGGCAGCTGTGGAGGAGAAAGGCAAACCCTCCCGGTAGACGCCTGTTCTAAGGGGAGACCAATGCCTTCTTAAGGCATGGGGGCACCACAGGAGGAGGGAAACGGCAGGTAAGGAATAATCGTGCTGCAGCCGTCTGCACTGTAGGCAGAAGACTGGCCAGGGGCTATGGTCTTGGGCCTAACTCATCCACCTTCACTCCTTGAGCCTGTTGCATGGAAATGCTCTGACTTAACTTCTCTTCATTAGTGCATCAAAGATGTTTCCACAAGCTCCTTCCTACATACCCCTTCCTCCCCCACATTAGTGGTGTATATTTTCTGGAGATTTTACATTTTTCCCCTTTGCAAATTATTATTAATAGATTAGCAAATGATTATAGCCTAAACGTTTCCCCCCTCATCTTGCTTTAGAAAATATACCAAGAAATCACTGTATATCTTTAGATGGAGATTTCATGAATGCACTCAGATTAAAATTTACTGAGCCAGATAAAGGTTAAATCAGATTTCTCAGGTCTGTGCGTGGAGGTGTGTGTGAACCCACAGGGTGAAAAGCCCCTGGTGAGTTCATTATTACCACTGTTTGTCTAGAAATGGAAAGATAAGGTGAATGGAAAGCAAACTTTTTTTCTGTGGTACTGAGGGACTGAACCCAGGGCTTCACACATACTTTGCAAGTGCTCTACCACTGAGCTGCACCCCAGCATCTTTTCAATATTTTTTCTTTAGATAAGGTCTCACTAAATTATGCAGGCTGCCTCTGGCTTCAAACTTGCCATCTTCCTGGCACTCCTGAGTCACTGGGATTACAGGGATTACAGGTGTACACAACTGCACCTGCCCAACCTTTTCTTTTTTAAGACAGGCTCTCCCTATGTTGCCTGTCCTGGCATCGAACTCCTGGGCTCCAGTGATCTCCCTGCCTCAGCTTCTCAAGTGCAGGAACCACAGCTGCCCACCATGCCTGGCTCAAACTATTGTTTTCTAAACTAATCTTTAAAAATCAGGCTGTTACCTGAAAGGTGGATGTGGGAGTTGCCTGCTGGAAGGTCTGGGAGCTTCCAGTCAATGGGTCTGAAGTGGGATACCAGCTGCAAAACCTAAAAAACCTTGGACCTTGTGTCCATCATATGAAAGACTTTATACCAGACACTTAAGTTATAGTAGAGAATATAGGTTAAGGTTTATTAAAGATAGTGCACCTTTAAGGAATAATAACAGGGAAAACTGAGGCACCTGGAGAAGCTTAGGGAAACTTGGAAAGGAACTTGGAAAATCCTGTGTCCCCAGGGTGATCAGCATAAAGATGTCTCTACCCCAGGGGAAGGTAAAGAAGCCAGAGAACAGGAGAGTTAAGCAACTTTTAGAAGGAAACGTGCCTTGGATTGAGGGAGAAGGTAGCAGGCCAGAGGAAGAGCCAGGTGAGCACATGGTTGCTGGGGAGAGAAGAGAAGAGCTAGGAGTGGAGAGAAAGGGAGAGGCATAGAGAGAGAGGGGCGGAAAGACAGGGTGGGTTCACGTACCCTTTACTTTTATTCAAACTAGGGAACACCAAGGCTGGGATTTAACTCAGTTGGTAGAGCACCACTCTGCAGTCTCTGAGGTCCCAGGGTCGATTCCCAGCACCAGAAAAATGGGAGAAGGAAGTGGCAATCTCCTCCAGAAGCAATCCTGGAACAATCAGCCATTGAAAACTATGAGTCAGACACAACTCCAGGGCACACAATAACAACAAGGGAACTCCCAGTGTGACGTTAGCCTGGAGCACCCACTTCTGGCCGTGCCTAGTGTGATCTGGCCTGGGGTCTCTGTTTTGTAAACGGCTAAAGGGCTTGGGTAGGGTGTGGGAAGTGTTTGAAAATGTCCTTTGAATGTCCTCAGAGATACATGTGGATTCATTATGGTGGAGAGACAGGAGCCATTTTCAATCCCTGTTTCCTCCATATTACCTGCTAATCCCTAAACTAGCTGCCTCACACGACTATCTTGAAATTTGTTGGTGGGGGAGAGATGCAGTAGAAATTATGACATCAGAATTTGATACCAATTAAAAGCAAAACTATCTTCCTCCAAGGAACCACAAGTTTTAAAATGGAGAAACTGAGTTCTGGGGAGCACAAGTGATTTATCCTAAGCCAGAGGCATTTATTTATCTTCTTTAGTTTTCACCTCACACAGTCACGAGGTTTCCAATCAGAGGATTCTGAAATTCAGTTCCTGGGCAAAAGAAAGGGCTGAGCACTCCCCTGTTGCCAGGAAGTCAGACACAAGATGGCAGGATCTGACTGCTTCCACCCCTCCCACTGAAGGGTGCAGCGCAGTGAGGGTTAAATCCCACAGGTCTGGAGGAGTGCTCCGAAGGGAGCGTGCAGAAGCGCATGTGAACCAGTCCGGAGAAGAGCCCTTGGAGGTGTTCCTTCTCTTATCTTGATGGTGGGGGCGTTCGGTGCCCTTTGTGTAACCCCCAAGGCCTTGCGTCTGGCGGCAGTTTGCAAAGATTGTCTCCAGGCTGTGGCTGTTGCAAGTGCTTTTCAAAGATTAGGCTGTGTGATAAACAGATAAACTTGGAGGTGGAAGGGACTTCAGAGTCTCTCTCTCTCTCTCTCTCTCTCTCTCTCTCTCTCTCTCTCTCCCCTCCCCCCCTCCTTTCTAAACAAAGGAGGAAGTTGAGGAACCAGCCTCACCTGGGGAAGGCTGGCTTCCCTAAGGTCCCCAGAGATCTCTTTGGCTCCTGTTTTGTCTCCCTCCACCCACTCTCAGCTCCAGTTGCTTTGCCCTGGGGGCCTACAGGAAGAGAATTGGGAGTACCTGCAAGATGGAGGCTTTGGCAGATGGGCTCATGGGTCACTGGGCCATGGCAGAAAATGTCCATCCCAGCCTCAAGTTTAAAAAGTAATAAAACATCTGGGTGGGGTGCTTACCCAGCAACTCAAGAGGGTGAGGCAGGAGGATTGCAGGTTTGAGGCCAGAGGCAACCTGCATAACTTAAAGAGACCCTGTCTCAAAAAATAAAAAAATGGGCTGGAGGGTGCAGCCTAGTATGGTACAGTCTCAAAGGCCCTGGGTTCAACCCTCAACTACTGCAATCAATCAATCAATCAATCAATATAATTAAACCATCCCTTAAATACCACAGCATAAGATTTATCAAAGATTTGCTAAAACTCAGTTCCCCTAGACCTCACACTGAAGTAGATGATGGAGAACCTCATTGTCAATCAGCAGTTTGGGAGACTTTTCTAAAGGGCCTCCTGTAGGGCGCTCTCTCGGAAGAGATGGGGCAGTGGTCTTTCCACTGTGTCTCCTCAGCATGACGTTCCAGACTCTTCATTGTCAGTGGATTCCATGTGGTTATGGCCCGTCACATCCTTAGGCCTCAAGGTTGTTGGGGTTTTTTTGGTTTGGTTTTTTTGTTTTGTTTTGTTTTCTTTTTTATTTTTATTTTTATTTTTTTTGAGACAAGGGCTCTCTACATAGCCCAGGTGGTCTTCAAACTCGCCATCCTCCTGCATCAGCCTCCTGAGTGCTGAGGATTAAAGGCCAGCACCACCATACCTGGTCTTTCTTGGCATTTAATGAAATCACATCCCTAGTGGAGAGAGCTACTATTCCCTGGGAGTCTCAAAGTCTTCACAGCA
This sequence comes from Pedetes capensis, assembly GCA_007922755.1. NCBI lineage: Eukaryota > Metazoa > Chordata > Mammalia > Rodentia > Pedetidae > Pedetes > Pedetes capensis. Next base: position 171,450 of record VMDO01002221.1, read on the forward strand.
CCCTCATATTTCAAGACTTTCGGGGATGTTAAACAGCTCATCCAAGTCCCCAGCCTCCCCACTCCAGAACTTCTCACAGGTATCTTTGATCACACTGTTTCCTCCACAAAAGTGTTGTGCCCCTGCCTCACCTGCCTGCCTGCTTCCAGCCCATTCCCTCCAGCCAGCTCAGTCTTCCACAGCTCCTTGCCACCTGTGCCCCTTGCCACCTGCACCCCAGGCCTCGAATGGCAGGTGTGCCTAGGTGCCTTCTCCTCTGGGCCTGCCCTGGGACATTCCTGGATGACTGCAGTTGCCTCTTGTCCCGGTTCTGCCCCCAGTCCATGCAGCCACGTGTGAGATAGTTTCAAAATACCTGTCAGGCCATGTGGTGCCAACATTCCTAAGGTTTGAAGGCTCCCTCTCCCTGAGAGAGAACTTGACCTTCACTCTCTGCCCGCTTCTGCCTCTCTTCTGCCTCTCCTCCATCCTTGCACCTTACCTGAGCACACTATCCTCCCTGCGGTTCCCCCAAGATGCCATGTGCACCCTCATTTCCACAGAAAGGCCCAGATGTTGATGTGGCTGGTTCCCCATTTCCTTCAAGGCTGGTTTCAGCCACATACAGGCAGCGTGATCACAGGCAGACAGCTGCCCTTGGAAGGCTTCCTTTCCTTAAACACAGCAGAGAGAAGCAAAGGGCCTGGCTGTAAGGGCCTCCCAGGTCCCGTCTGGATCAAATAATCTTTGATAACATATTAAGCTTTGCTGCCAGATACCTCCACCCCAACCCGCACCTCAAAGGCAGACCTAAGTTATGTGAGGCTGAAACATACAAATTTGGTGGCCTTTTAGATGAAAAAAGAATACAAAGGAATCACAAATAAAGAATTAGGTACAAAGATAGATATTTACTCACCAACTTGGAAAATGCTATAAATACCTTAAAATTAAAAAACAATACTTTAGTAATGAATTGCTTAATGCATCCTTGTAATACCTTTTTAACCTACACTCTTACTACTTTTTGATTGGTTCTTAACACGTCAGTGATTTTGTTATATTGTTTTCAATAGAGCTAATACAAAGTTAATTTACTCATTTTTTTAGCAGAGTTTGTTGCAATTTGTTTCCTTTTTGTACGTTTGTTGCAGCACTTAGGGGAGTTGAACCCAGGGCCTCAGACAAATGAGGCAAGTGCTCTACCACTGAACTACACTTCCAGGCTCTCCCTCCCTTTTATTAAACCCTGAGACAGGGTCTTCTAAATTATCCACACTGCCTCTGCGCTGGAGCTTGTGATCCTCCTATCTAAGCCTCCTGCGTCTTTGGGATTACAAATGGGCACCACCCTGGCTAGAATTTATTTCTTTATTATTAGAAGTTGGGGTATATAAAACTCAGGATTTCTCATTAGATGTACTCACTTTTTCGTAGCACTCCAAGTCTGTGTCTATAAACACAAGCAAATTGAGGAATTCTATTTCACACAATCCTATGTAAAAGAAAAATATATGGCATGTTTGTAATCATACATAACATTTTATTAAGTCCAATGCTGTTGAGACAATTTTCCTTTGGGAAGGCATTGAATGGATTCTTGCATTTACAGTCACATAGATGGTGCTTTGAGACATTTTCCATGGGCTAGCTTCTAGCTCCAACCTTGCAAACCTTGCTTGTCCTCTCTTACTCACAGACCTCCAGTTTAATACCTTTTTTAATGTTTATTTTTATTGTTGTTGTTGTCCTGAGGGTTCGACCTAGGGCCTTGCACATGCTAAAGTGCTGTACCACTGAGCTACTCCCCTAGCCTTGGTTTTTTGAGGCAGGGTCTTGCTATGCAGCTCAGACTGGCCTTGAATTCACTATGTATCCCAGGCTGGCCTTGAACTCGAGACCCTCCTGCCTCCACCTCCTGAGTGCTGGGATTCCAGGCATGCCATGCTCAGAGCTAGTTTGATACTCGATAGGACCCTTGGTCTGCAGCAATATGCCATGACAGCTGGTGAAGTAGCTCAGTGAGCGTATTATTCCTAGATGTCATTCAATTACTGGAAAGGCTAGCAACAATTTAATTGCACACAGAAGGGACAACAAATCACACAAATAAATCACCCTTAGTTCAGACTGAAATGTCCCCAATTTAAGGTCCCCTTGGCTAGAGTGTACAGTGGCTCCAGGGCCATTTTAACCCCACTTAGCCCTGGGGATGTTTGATGGAAGAGAATTCAGAGTGAAATAGACAACATTCTTAACCAATTGTGGTTGAAATATCTCAGTTTTGCAAATTTTATGAAGACAAATAGCAGTTACTTCATTATTGCCTTGTGAATTCTCCCTGCCCTTAAAGCAAGTGCTTAGCCACTCTGCATACCTGTGTGAGAGAGATTTAGCAAGTTTAGCCAGTGAGTTAAACGGAGAGAGAAGAAACCTCCCTGACCCTGCAATAGTTGATTTTCATCTTCATGGAACAGCCTCTGTAAACTCCAGCAAAAGCACAGCTATAGAAGAAAACCTTAATGAGTTCAATTACAAAGCATTACACAGACTTCTGTTTAAATTATTTTAGCCTTGGGTTTTATTCTAAGGGCTTAAATTACTCCACCATCCTTTATAATCCTGCTGAAATTCTTATAAGGCAGGTAGGTGACAAGGATTATTCCTTATGGTGTTGAAGCTCTGGTTCCAACAGGGCCAAAGTCTGGCAAATAAAATATAATCAGTAGGTTTTATAAGGAAATCAGGGACTCAAACATTGACATCTCCACTTCTGTTATCTGCTTGTCTTAATACCATGTGATATTTTTTATGATTAGGATATGCAACTTACATGCTCCGTGTTTCTCAAGCTTAAGGAAGTAAAGAAAAAATTCAAGCCTCGAGTGGCAGTAGTGAAAGATTCTACAGGGAAAATACTAAATGATGCAGGAAACATCAAAAGAAGATGGGAGGAATACACAGAGTCATTATACAAGAAAGAATTGGTAGATGACCAACCATTCCAAGAGGTTGCATACGAAGAGGTGTTGAAGGTGTTGAAGGACGAAGTGGAAGCTGCCTTGAAAGAACTGGCGAAACACAAGGCTCCAGGAATTGATGGGATACCAACAGAGATGTTTCAACAAACAGATGCAGCACTGGAGGTGTTAACATGTTTATGCCAACAGATTTGGAAAACTGCTACTTGGCCAACTGACTGGAAGAGATCCATATTTGTGCCTATTCCCAAAAAAGGGGATCCGACTGAGTGTGCAAACTATCAGACAATATCATTAATATCACACACCAGCAAAAATTCTACTAAAGATCATTCAGAAGCGACTGCAGCAGTATATAGACAGGGAATTACCGGAAAATCAATTGGGATTCAGAAGAGGGCGGGGAGCTAGGGACATCATTGCTGATGTCAGGTGGATATTAGCTGAAAGCAGAGAATATCAAAAAGATGTCTATCTATGTTTTATTGACTACGCAAAAGCATTTGATTGTGTGGATCATAACAAATTATGGATAACACTTCAGAAAATGGGAATACCAGAACACTTAATTGTGCTCATGAGAAATCTGTACATGAACCAGGAGGCAGTTGTTCGAATAGAACAGGGAAACACTGAGTGGTTTAAAGTTGAGAAAGGTGTGCGTCAGGGCTGTATACTTTCACCCTATCTCTTCAATTTATACGCTGAGCAAATAATCCGAGAAGCTGGACTTTATGAGGAAGAATGTGGCATCAAGATTGGAGGAAGACTCATTAACAACCTGCGTTATGCA